>VWYP01020303.1:1135506-1179623 GCA_013400435.1 Pycnonotus jocosus | reverse complement strand
TTTTTTTAGAGCAGCAGCACTGATGGGCACAGAGGGGGAAAGAATGTATCAAGAATAATTTCTGCCTCAAAGAGCTTCTGATCTCAAGGTCACTTACAGTTTCTGCCAAAGTCACTGGGTTCATCATCAGTGGGAATTAGCTCAGGTCAAAAGGTCAAAGCTGAAGATATGAATAGTCTATAAAGAGGCAAAAAATGGGAAGTGGGAGGAAAACTAACCCTGATGGGTTATATAGTAGCATCAGTACTATATAACTCCAGTTGAACTCCAGCTCAACAAGAGATCCCAAATGGAAGCAGTCGAAAAACTCTGACATCAGCTTTATTGCTGACACGATACCTCCGTGCAGATTGCAACCACCAGCCTGTGTCTGTCCCTACACTCAGGGTGACTCTTCTCTCATCTTGCACACCAAAGGCCATCAGAGTATTATCAACATATATTTCTAAAGAGATCACTCACATAAATAAACTGACCTTTGGGCTTATTGCTATTGTAGGTTTGTGCTCCAGCTTTTAAAGGGTAAGTTTGAAACTCTAGATTTTGGCAAATATCAGAAACTGATAATTCAATATTTATACCCTACTCATCTACAACTCTTTAAAGACCAGTTCTCCAATTGCCCCTCTTTAAGAGGCTATAAGAGGCTGAAGTAAAGCTAGTGGCAGATTGAGACACTAAAGCAAAACCTCTGAGGAATTTGCCTGATTGGTTGCTGAATTTCAGAAAAAACCATGAGGATCTGGGAGAGGATTTTAACCTAGCTCATGGCAGAAGCATGTCTGTGACATTTACATCTCTTCCACCACAGGGAGTGTTAGAAACTTATTCTGGTGGATAAATAATGGCCCACTGGTTATCGCAAGTTAGGAGCTGAGAATACTGGAGAGCTGTATACACTCTTTGTTTAACCAAGGGTTATTCTGTAGCTCTTTCACTAAATGCATGATAGATTAGAAAATGTACAAGCCTATCAATTGCAAAGAGGGCAGACCAGTTCTGAAGTATGTGCCAGTAAATAGAGTACTTCTAGGTCACTTCAGCTTCCTCCAGGCTGTTTTTCACCCTATTTGTATTGCACTGCCTTGTCTTAGCCCACTGAAAGGACAAATCATCATCACCTTCAGAGGCAGGACTAGGAGACTCATAGGATCCTTTCAGATTGACAGCACAACCCCTGGATCTCAGTTTAGTTTACAAACACTAGACCTGGTTCACACTCTGAGGTTTATAGGATTTGTGCTTAGCATGCAATGACACTAATGATCAATCACCAGAAAGCCCTCTTCAACAAAAGTGTTAATAAGATAATTCAGTAGCAACAGATATACAACAGAGCAACTATACAGACACAAGCCAGTACAGTAACACACAGACATTTATAAATGTACACAGAGGTACATGCATCTTTTCAACACGTGCCATGTCCTAGGGTACTGTCAGAGATTTCTGGCTCCCCATTCCTCCAGCAGCTATTGCCTGATCACTGTGGTCCTACCCCTCAACCCCTGGGACCAATTCTACATGTTTTTGCTCCTCCGTCAGGAACTGAGCAGCAGCAACCATCTACCCTTCAGCCAGCACGTGCCCCAGCCCCTTTGCTGCCTCCCTCCATGGGCACACACTGCACACCCCTCTCACCCACCCAGTGAGTGCCAATCTCTTCCCTCCCTGCCCAAAACACCTCATCTTCCCTTTTACCCTTTCCTTCCCACAGCAGCAGCCTCTAAACTCTTCTGCTAAGGAGGGGAAGGAGGAAACAGAGGAGGCACAGAGATAACCAGTGCTGCTGAGCCAGGCTGCCCTTTGCTCTGTGCAGAGGCTGCAAACAGGAGCAGCAGCTGATGCTGGACCCCAGCACCTCTCTCACCCTGGCAGTGCCCTGTGCTGGGACAGGTGCAAGAAGCTCCCAGGCTCTGCTGTGCAGCTTGCAGAGCTGTCCCCATGGAAAGCACAGCAGCAAGGGCAGAAGCATTCCATGAGCTACATGTTGTACTCTGGTGGATGATGCCAACACGTTCACATCAGGAATTCTATCTACCATTACACAGAAATATTATCTCCCTGACCAAATATGTTTATTACATTCACAGCACTCTCTAACTAGTATTTTCAGGTCACTTCACGGCAGCTGAGCACCCACCACAGTCAGATCAAGTTGTGGCAGTAGGGCTTTAGCACTCTCTGCAAATGGAAGCCTTGGATAAAATAGGAACGATGTGTCCATGCTAGCCCACAGCATGGCCACCACCACCTTCTGGCAGGCATGGGGAGTTAGAAGAAAGTTAAAGACAAAATATATTTAATAATATAAAGTCAAATTAAGTTTTGAGAAAGGGATCGTGATTTTAATGGAAAAGAAAACTTCATCAAATCAAGGACACTGTATCCTAAAAACAAAAAACCCCAACGAAACCAAACAACAAAAAACACCCAAACACAAAACAAACAGAATGTTTATTGAGGCTGTTAAAGAGATGTTACCTAACAGGATGAGCAAACTCATTACAGTCTATCTCCTTGAAATTCTTCACTTTCTTATAGTCTACAGTGCATTTCCAGAGCATTAGCTGCAGTGGTGAATTCCAGCTATACTCAATACAAGCAGTAATTAAATGGTTATAAAAACATGGAGCTGGAATGCTGACAAGCTCTATGAGCAACATTATTGGCAGTGATGGCCAGGGAGTCAATCTGCTGCACTTCTGCAATGGTTTAAATAATGTTTCTCAGGATCCCACAGTCAACACTTCTCCCCCCTTCTCTTTGCATCATGCCGCAGTAATTGTGCAGATGCCTGCTGTGCTCAGGAGATGGAAAGCTCCAGAAATTCTTCAGGAGAAGTAAAACACCAACAGAAACCCTCAGTCAATTAAGTCATGTTCCACCTTCCAGCAAGACCAGTCCAATGGGCCACCAATATCTCCTCTCCCAGACGTGCATCCCTCACTCCAATGGCACCCCAGATCTTCCTATTTCTTATCTGTGAACAGAAATAATTATATTTTTACATACACACTCAGGAGTGTGCGGCTGACGTACCCATGAGGCTCAAAAAGGAGCCTCATATATTTACCTCAAAATTTGTGATCAAGGTTTTCGGAGTAGATGAGAATCTCTTGAACAACATTGCTGCAGAAAAGATGGTGGGCTATGCTACTGCCTTGGTCCACACTTCTCACTAAAAACCATTTCCCAAATCTCCTACAGTGTTCTTGTAGCAGCAGGGCCTCTGTCCCCCAGGGGAGAGGGGAGGAAAGCAGGTCCAAGCAGACAGGGACCAGGTGGCCCCTTGTGCCGTGTCCATTGCCCCTCAGCCCCATGCTGGAGCGGAGCCCTGCCGTAACTACAGCTGTCTGAAGCCTGTGACTCACACTATGACAAAAAGCACAGCACCATAGCTCCTTTGCAGGGGCTATCACTTTTAGAAGAACCATTGCTTTTCTTTAAACTCAACAGTTGCTCCTCCAGTGGGAGGAAAGGAAGTGTGCAGAGGCTGTCCTGCATGGAGCAAAGCCCCAGCTGCTCACACCACCCTGCCTGTTCCTGGCAGCCATCAGATACAGAAATATCAGCAGAAGCAAAGGCACGCACATTGATTTCTTCCCTACATATTCTCTTACACAACATTCTATTTACTACTCTACAATCCTTCTGCAGCCTCAAACAGTTATTCAATTAAAATTACCTTTTCCTACCACCCTCTGCTTTTGATATCCTCACTACACTGCTTTTTATGGATACCCCTTTGTGCTTGTGCTCTGTTTCTGACAGAAAACCTACAGGGCTTTCCCAACTGGTAACCTCTAAGGAGAAGAAAAGAGATTAGCTCTATTTTACCATCTGATTTGTTTCATACAATCAATCAATTATGTAGGTCGGGGCTGAGTAATTCTGTAAAACTAAGTCTATGAAATAGCTCATCATCTTTCACTATTATTCTCACCTTTCATCCCTATTTTATTCTCATCAGCAGTTGCACACACTTGTCACAACTTATCCTTAAATGCTGATCTCTTCAATCAATGCACTGTCTCCTCTTCCTTCCTTCTGCATTGCCCAGCACTGCAGTGATAAGACCTTGACGTTCCCTAGAATGAAAAAGTCTTGCTTTCGGGTTGCACCACTACAGACATGCAAGCAGTCCTGCCAAAAGCTAGAGAGGCAGGAGGAAGGAAAACACACCTCAAACCTTAGACAATATACTGTACCTCCTTGGAAACACTGATCAAACAGCAGAGTAGAGAGACTTTATCAGCAGCCTGCTAAAGGAAATAACCAGAGACAACCCTCCTCAGACACCAGAAGATCTACAGAAGGAAAGTGGTATGAAATATTTTCTTCTCTTGCAGATTCTTTGGTAAAGAGATAGAAAAGCTCAGCAAAATGTTCCCTCCATTAGGACATTACAACTCTCACTCTTGACACTGGACTCTGATGTTTACAAGACATCAGTTCCCACTAGAGTCTTACAATATTTCTAGTTGATTAATTAGATTAAGAAATAAATCAACCATGAAACAGGATTCACTGAAAACCAGGCTCTATTAATTCTGGGGCTGTCAGACTTTATGTTTTTTGCAAATAACCAGAAAGTCCAATTACATGCACAGCAAAACATCCAAAACATTAGATTCCTCAAAGAATTTACAGAGAGAGCCCAAGCCCAAAATAACAGTCTGTCTGAGCAGGAACCTGTTCCCTTGCAATGGGAAGAGCCTGGACAGCAGAAGACATGCAGCTGCCTTCAGCTTGTGTGAAGTCCTTGCCAAAAGTACCCATAAACACAGAGTCATCCCCTCCTAGCAGTGCTCCACACTGGGCCAGATGGAACCCTTGATGGAAGCTGAGTGTAGAACTGAGGCCTGAAGAGCAATGAACCCTCCTCTTCCTACACAAGCTCTTCAGCCCAGAGGCATGGGCTGGGCACCACCAGCATCCAGAGCAGCAGCCTGGCCCTATTGAGGACTTGAGTCACCAAAGCCATCAATCCCTTTGCTTAACCAAGCACGGTGACATTGGTCTTTTAAGATGAAAAAGACCAGGAAATCTTCTTGTAGAACAGAAACCAAGCCTGGCTGAGCTCCCAAGACTTCAGGAGATTATTTAATTGCCTCTGCTGCTTTGGCACAATTAGCTTTTGGTAGACACATGCTGCTGCTATTCCCTTGGTGATCAAGTTAGCAAAATCAAATGACTAAAAATGAGAAGTCCATGGAGAGAAGAAGGCCTTTAATGTGATCTAACACAACTTAAAATCTAAAATGAAGACACCCAACAATGTGGCATAATGGGAAGCATTCACTGAGTTAAAATTGCTATGTTAGAAACTGGCAAACTCTATAGTTCACAGAGATAAATAGTCCTCTCGAGAGGGCAATTCATGCAGCAGTTATTGTAAAGTGGGAAGAAATCAGCTTTTGGAGCTGCCAGGTTTTCTCTTTCTCTTTGTTAACAAGCGTGAAGATTCAGTATCTCATTTTAGCTAGCTGTCAAGCACTTAGCTAAAGTTCAGAGGGATGAACTTCACCCAGAAGACCAAGAGACTCCATTTGATCAACTGTATTTGATTTTGCATCAAATCCAGTATTTTAAATCCAAGGTCATATCATCCAATTATAATTGTTGAATGCTGAAGTAGTACTGCAAAGACTTGGAAGACGGGAAAATAAGAGTAAATTAAATGCTTTGGAGTTTCCATACGGTTTTTTTGATTACATTACCATACCCAAATCACATGCATATACATTATTCTTTTAACTGCACACCATAATCAGTGATAGCAAGGCAGTTCATTAAGTCTTGCAAGTCCCAACAAATGGATCTTGAAAAAAAAGGAAGCTCAAACCCATCCATCCCTTCTTTTCCTATTCCTTCCAAAACCCATTCTGAATCAAAGGTATGGTTTATCCTATTTCCAATACAAAGCCCAGATAGGCAGAGCTAGAACAGACATTCAGGAATTCCTCTGGGCAGGTTTATTTGGATGGCATCCTACACAGACAGTGAGGAACAGATGATAAAAAAAAGACTTTTCTCAGCAGGTGTGATACTGAATAATCATTTAAAGTGTTTGGCAAAACTTAATAGAGATATAAATTTAAAAGATCGCGACAATCAAAGAATAAACTATGTATTGTCCTTTTTCATATAGAGTTACACAGCTATACATCCCTGTCACCAAGCAATGTATTACACAACTCAATTCTCATCTTGACAGTTCAGGAATCACCTGTCACATACAGCCCCTGCAGTGCTGCCTGCTTCTCCTTGGAAATCTCTCATGGAAGCCTGAGGGTTTTCAAATGTCCTGCTTTTTGTCTTCATAAGATCATAAGAGAGGCAAAAGAAATGTATTATTTACACCTAATATTATATGAGCTGAACAGGCAAAACTCAGCTGCTAAAGCATTCTCCCCAGTCCCTGGAGCAATGTCAGATTTTCAGCCTCTGACTGCCTTCACTCCACTGCTCTGCTCAGTGATGGTTCCCAATGACATTAACAAGAATTAAAACTGAAGGCCAAGCTGTCAAAACACAATGCAAATCCTGCAAATTTGACTTACTCTTTCAAATTTCTCTTACTATTACCACCAGTACTGTGAACAATTTTTTTTTTTAAACCAATGAACTCATGCACTTGCATTGAACAGTGAGGACTGTCTGTAGGGAAGAACTAAACTCAGAATCTAGTACTACCAAAAAAAACAAGAAAAGGGAAAAAAGATTGCAAGAACTAGACAATGTATTTCCTATGTTTTAACTGATGTTTTCTTCTTTTAAAAGAATAAAGATGTTTTATTTATACAACTAAAATTTGATCTGCACTCTAAACCCTCTTCCATCAAAGAATCAACTACTATCTTACTCCATTTTTAAGGTAAATTTACAATAATTAGTCTTAACTGGACAGACAGGAGAAACCAAACCACTTTATTCCATATTCGAAAATATTTTAGCAATCATAAATTAATTTTCTCTAATGCAAGAACTAATGTGGAACACAATTATTTAGGAATTTAGATTGAATTTATATTCGGGTGTAATGACTAGTACCCTCAAATTACGGTCAACTCATTCACTCTGAAGCTAGTGTCCACATCGGAACCTTGTTCTGAATAGCTACTTCAAACAGTTGGCCTCTATGCCCACGGTCTTCATCACATAAATTCTCCAGGCTCACATTACTGCATGTTTTTCAGTCTCATATGCACAATTTCAAGGTACAAGTTAACGGTTAAAGCTATATATGGAGGTCTTTCAGGACTTGCTTTCTGCACGCAAGGCACATTAAGATGCATTGTTGACTAATAGTTACTTTGGGGATCTTCATTTCCAAATGCTAAAAAGTGTATGTAGAAGGGGAGAGTACAGGACTTGACTTTTCAAGTGAGAGTTACATGAGTGTATAACAAGTAAGAAATTCAAAGCTATGGGGAAAAAATACATAGGAAATCAATCTCAAATCAGGTAAGGTAGAAACAAATCCAAAAGAAAATCCAAAGTTTTCCAAGTCCATACCCCAAAACATATAAGCTGATTACAGCATGGACGAACATATTTTAGTTTGCATGGAAAATCATTTTTATTTCCCGGCACTAAAAACAGGACACTGGTCTCTCTGCCACAATCTCAGTCAAGGATGGGTGGTAAAAATAATGGTCAGAAACAGGGCTCCAAGGAATTTATTTGGTAGCTGTAGGGGAGACATTCAGGGGCCAAAAGTTATTTCAACAATGAAGTGAATCCTGTCCATGCCCAGGCAGCCCTTCTATTGAGACAGATCATGGTTACAAGAGAAACAAGATCACAGTTTATCTCCAGCAGAGAGCTACATGCCTTGGCTGAACCACCATGTGTAGCCCCTCCTGGTGCTCCCTCCAAAAGCTCTGCTGACAACATCAGAGCTGACCAAGCATTTGCTAGGAGGACCTAATATGGCTGCTGAGTTTCAATCAAAACTATTTCATCCTCTCTGGGCTTTTTAGCCTTTTTGCTCATGGATGCAAATCAGATAGAATAATTAAGGTTCAAAAAGACCTTTGAGGACCTTCAAGTCCAAGCTTTGACCAAACACAATCCTGTTACCTGAACCATGGCACTAAGAGCCATGTCCAGTCATTTCTTGAATATGTCCAGGGATAGTGACTCCATCACCTCATTCTAGTACTTAACCAACCTTTCAGTGAAGAAATTCTTCCTGATTTCCAACCTGAACCTCTCTGGCACAGCCTGAGGCCATTTTTTCTTGTCCTATTCCTTGTTACCTGGGACAAGGGACCAATCCCCACCTGGCTACACACTCCTTTCTGGTAGTTGTGGAGAGTGATAAGGTCTCCCTTGAGTGTCCTTTTCTCCAGGCTAAACAACCCCAGCTCCCTCAGCTACTCCTCATATGACTGGCTCTCTAGAACCTTCACCACCCCGCTCTGGGCCTGGCTATTTGGCCAGTTTNTTCACCACCCCACTCTGGGCCTGGCTATTTGGCCAGTTTTAAACCCAGCAAAGTGTGCACCTGTCCAAGCCATGGGCTGCCAACCTCTCCAGGAAAATGCTGTGGGAGATGGTATCAAAGGTTTTACTGAAGTCCAGGTAGACAACACCTACATTCTTTCCCTCATCCAGTAGGTAAGTCACCTGGCCATGGAAGATCAGGACCTCCCTTTCCCAAATCCGTGCTGGGTGGGCCTGATCCCCTGGTTGTCCTGTACGTGTGATGTGATGGCACTCAAGATGATCTGTTCCGTCCCTGGCTGACAGGCTGTAGTTCCCTTCACCCTCCTTCAAACCCTTCTTGTAGATGGGCATCACAGGCCAACCTTCAGTCATCCAAAGCCTTCCCACTTAACCAGGACTAAAGATAGATGATGGAGAATTGCTTGGCAAGCTTTTCCATCAGCTCACTCCGTACCCTCAGGTGAATCCAATCCAGCCCCAGATTTGTGAGTATCTAAGTGGCACAGAAGGTCACTAACTACTTCCTCCTGGGTTGCAGGAAGTCTATTCTGATCCCCATCCCTGCCTACAAGCTCAGGGGGCTGGTTTCCCTGAGCATACCTGAAGCAAAGAAAGCATTAAGTACCTCAGTTTTTTTCTCATCCTTGGTGACAATGTTTAATGCCCCATGCTCAGTAAAGAATGGGGGTCTTCTTTGGCTCTTCTTTTGTTGTTAATGTATTTATAAAAACACAGCAGTGTTCTAGCAGTGGCAAGACTTAATTCTACATGAGTTTCACCTTTCTTATCTTCTCTCTACATGACCTAGCAACATCCTTGAACTCTTCCTGAACTGACTGACCCTTCTTCCAAAGGTTATAAACTCTCTTTCTTTTCCCTGAGTTCTAGAGAAAGCTCGCTATTCAGCCAGGCTGGTCTTCTTCCCTTCCAGCTCATCTTTTGGCACAGCCAGCTTCCACACCTTTAAGATTTTCTCTTTAAAGGATGTCCAGCCTTCCTGGACCCCTTTGTTATTTAGCACTGTTTCCCAAGGGACTCTCTGAACCTGGACAGGCCAAATTCCACCCTCTGCAAGTCCAAGGCAGAGATTTTATTGACCCCCTTCCTTACTTCACCAAAAATCAAAATCTCTGACATTTAATAAGGAGGTTGTAGTGAGATGGGGGTCAGTCAGAAATGGCCTTAAGTTGCATGTGGAGTGGTTCAGATTAGATATTAGAATTTATTTTTTTTCACTGAAAGAAGAGCACTGGAGTGTTGCCCAGGGAGGTGGTGGAGTCACCATCTCTGGAACTCTTCAAGAGGCATCTGGATGTGGCACTCGGGGAGCTGGGTTTAGAGGTGATTATCATGGTGCTGGGTTGATGGTTGGAGTGGACAAACGTTGAAAGTCTCTGCCAACCTCGATGATTCTGTAATTCTGAAAGGCAGTAACATTTCTGGTGTACACTGAGAAAAAACAAAACAAAACAAAACAAAAAAAACCCACAAACAAACAAAAAAAACCCCAAACCAAAACACTAATCCCAGAGAAGGTCACAAAATTCTTCTAATACGAAGAACTTTGTCACAGCCAGAGCTGAAAGGAGAATTTGGCTTAGCTGCCACCAACAAACAAGCCTGCAGGGAAATGCTGCTGCTGCTGCATACAGGAATTCCTGGGCATACATTTGTAAGCTGCTTCTTTACAAGATTAAAGACTTTGAATATCCTCTTGATACAGGATTTGCTAACATATACTGTGGGCAGGCTGCTTGCTGCCAGGCATGGGTTTGCTTACCAAAATCAGAGACATAAAGAACAGTCTGGACATACTCAATCTATTTACAGAAAAGCTTCTAATCACAATAAATGGCTGAATAAAGGCAGCAAATACAATTTCCTCTAGGAAGACAAAGTAGTCTTTTTCCCTTTTAGATATTTGCAGTAATATTCTATGGTTACCAGCAAATTACCAAAAGAAAAACTTTGCCTTCTACCAATTTCTACCCTTTTCATGTTTCATGCATATTTCTTTGAAAACATCTTCTCTGACTGGCAGTAAGATGATCACTTTTTGATGAAAGTAATGATAAATGAATCCAAAGAATCTACATTTACCTTCCTTACCTCGGACTCATTTTGAAAGCCTTCAGAAGAATTTAATTAACCACTGAACAAAAGCTACACAGCTGTAGAGGTTGGAAGAGACCTCTGGAAGTTGCCCAGTCCAGCCCCTGCTCAGAGCAGGACCAACCTCTAGTCAAGAGCTGCTCAGGGCCTTGCCCAGGCAAGTTTGGAATTCCTCTGGGGACGGTGATTACACAGACTTTCAGGGCAACTTGTCCCAGTGTTTGACCTCACATTCTGAAGAATTTCTGCTTTATATTGAACTGGAATTTCCCTTGTTTCAACCTGCAAGATTTAAAAAATATCAACTATGGCTATTTGAAGCCTTAAGGACTGCAAGTGTTGGCAAATCCCAACTCCTCAGCACCAAGATGGGAAAGTGGAAGGAAAAAAACATCTACATTCAACTAAATTTAGTAGAGGCACACACATGTGGCCAATCTCCTCTTTTCCCAGAGCTGATCCAGGTATTTTGGCCAAGGGCCCAAGATGCTTTTGATCATGGCTCCAACCTGGAGTCCGGGTCAGTGCCATAAGGAGCATCTGTTTTGTTTGTATTTGTATCCAATTCTACCACTAATCAACTCTTAAGGAAATTTTTAAGTTTCACACACTGGATTTTGAAGATTAAGGGTTCAAATATTTTGCCTGGGTACAATTGGTTAGATAAGATTTCTGAAGGAAACATTATGCAAAGAATTATTAGACACAGCAAAATAGCTCAGGAAATGCTTCTGAATTGCTTGCACTATTAAATTTGTCCCTGATGTTTCTCTTTCCATCCACAGAACTATTTCTTTTTTTAAAAAGACTGAAAAAGAAAGCAAATAAACTCTGGTCAAGAGTACAACAGATGGAACAAATGTTTGAGTTGGTCTGAACATGCTCAAAAGTTTTGCTGAATTATGCAGGCTGCAAACCTGTGTATCAGAAGATACAGCTTGATGGTAATTTCTGATTTAATACTGACCCAAGTAAAATACGCCAGCATATTTTCATCTCAAGACAATGCCAATAGACAATACTATCTCAAAAAAAAAAAAAAGAAAAAAGAAAAAAGAAAAAAGAAAAAAAAAAGACTTGGTCTTCATTGCAATAAGCACAAAAATAAGCAAGAAAACAACATTAGAAGACAATAACAGAAGCTATATCTCAAAGCAGGGAGATGTCAGCTATACAAACTGTATATACCAATTTGTATAAATCAGATGTAGATAGTTAGTCCCTTTTCCTTATTTTCATAAAAAAGAAAAAAGACCAAGTTGCGTATCACATGTTTAGGTTGCACATGATGGGATCTTATTTTTCTACTTCAGTTGTCTCTGTTAGAGATCAGTCAGACCAGAGAGTCATTTTTAGAATAACCTTTCAATAGATCAGTCAGCTCTGTCATCTTATTTGCCTGTTGAATCAAAAATGACAACTACATTCACCTATAAAGCAGAAAATTAAACACCAAAAGTTGCCTATCCAGTTCTTACTGAATTCAGTGGTGGCCACAGTCTCCTTTCCATAACAGCATAGGGACGTTTCCTCTTTCACAGGAAAGACACTTGCTGGTTTATGCACATCCTGCCATTTGTTTCATCAGGAGACTCCAACAATTCTAGCACAATACTACAAAGCTGGTTTTGGCCTGCAAAGGTATCAGTCTCTTAGTCTAGATTCTTGTTATGGTTAAGATGTGTCTGTAAAAAAATATGATTTTAAATGCCAAAAAATCAATGAGTTCATGCCTAAGGTGAAACTGAAGTATGGAAGAATGTGCAGAATAAACTGACACATTGAAAACCTTTCTTGAAACTTTTACAACCAAGACATGAAAGTGCCATGAAAGTCTTCCAGAAAACTTCTTAGGTTTTTGATATAAGGCAAACATGAACAGCAAAACACATTCTTTAGGATGAAAAGCATACGAAATGTTGGCTTTTGGTGGTTTAACTCTTGATGTCTCCTGAATTATTCTTCATTATATCAACTTAAGTACAGTCATCTTGATGAATTTACCTCAAGACAAAATTACAAAGTACATTACAAGGAGGACAACTGAATACTTTGGGGTCAAGACTATTAGAGGACATGAACTATAGATTTGGGACTTGTTGTAATCCTCATGAAAAATAAACCTTGGGATATCAAATTATTGAGGTACCCAAGGTATAAAAAAGTTATGGTAGGTCTAGAACAACCATTAGGTGGTAGTGTGACAAAAGTACTGAATTGAGTAAGGATTAAATTGTCAGAACATGTGGTAAATCTATTCAGATAAGGTTTTTCTGTGAACCTACATTTCATTAGCATGAACAGAAAAGTAGGAAAGTGGGATAAATAAGCATATCTAAGTGATACAGGCAAAACACAACCTCCATGTGACATTTCTTTGTTTCACAGTCACATTAACAACTGCATTTTGTCATCCACTGAGATCTACAAATTTGCAGGGCACAGCTGGGATTTTGAAAACCTATGGCCACCACAGACACTTTGACTTTGTGATTACCGTTCACCATGGCCTCAAACTGCTAACAAAACAATACCTGTAATGCAGCTTGCAGGAATTAGACCAGATAGCTTGATGCTCTCTTAATACTAACAGCTCATGAAAACCCCTCATAAAGACCCCAAAATCCAGCACAGTTTTATTTGCAACCAAGGCATGAGCTGAATCGTCTGGCACTTGAGACAGGAAGACTGTGCATAAAAAATGAATAAAACATTAATACACAGCAGGTAATCAAATGACTAAAGTTTTGAAGGGCTTTTTATTATTATTATTATTATTTTTGGCAGGTGGTACCAAAGTAGTCTGTCTGCTCCTAAACTTGTGTCTCTCAGTTGGAAATACAACTGAGTTCTTGTGCCGCAAGGCTGAATTAAACTACGTTTTAAATTCTATACTCTAAATTCTATTCAGGCAAAAAAACTTCCTACAAAACTTTACAGGCAAAAGGAAAGAATATTTAGTTCTTATTAATTTTCACATTTCCAGTTCTTCAAAAAGGAAATGCTAAAAAGCCTATGATCTGTCAACCCACTCCCATTCTAAGTGGTTCACCTGGTCTCTGTTTTTTTAAATATAAAGCCACTGATGAATGCAGCAGAAACAGCATGGCCACTTACCTTTTGGGAGGGTAGAACATAATGTAACCAAGGATCCTACCTTTCCACGTACAAAAGGCCAGGGCAGAAAATGCAGCAAGCCTGTAATTTTTTTTTTTTCCCCTAAAACACTTGAAAGACTTTAAGTGCTAGAGGGTATGCTTTCCAAATGCTTATGTAACCTGTTAGACTTTGACAACAGGGCTTTCCTCTGCTCTAAATAATCCAGCAAACAGTCTAGGAGCTGGTACAAGCAGCAGACAGGCTGGAAGAACTCAACATCTGGCTGCCTCCTGGATTCAAAAGATAGGAAAAAGCTGCACATCTTCAACTGGCAGGAAAAAGTGCATGAGATTCAAACCCACAGTGCAGTCCTCTCCAAAAAAGCCAAAGAAACAAAAACAATCTCAAAGTGTGACACAGTCCTCCACTGCCTGTAAATCAGCACAGCATATTTGACCATGACTTTAAGCACTCCTTAGTCTAAGACTTGAGTTTTGGTACTGTCCCACATCCCTTCTGTGCTCAGCAGGATGATATTTTTGCATTAGCTTTCACATCCTTAATAAATACCCACATTTCCCTACTAATGTAACCAGCACTACAGCAAGCCTTCGCTATGGCTCAGCACACACAGAGAAGCCATTCCTAAAACTGGATTCAATCATTCTTTCTCTCCAGAAGTGCAAAGGAGGAGAAATCCTTCCAGGAGAAGAAAACCCCAAACCTCAAGACAAATCAGAAAAGTATCATCAATGAGCATGTCCTGTAACATAAGTATTTATCTGCTGAGAACTACAAGGAGAGCAAACAAGCTATTAATTTTCAAAGGTCACTGAACAACCATCAGATAACAGGATTCAATCACCGCTGACGTGAACTGAATTTCAAACACCAGTGGAAGGCCCTAGTTTCGTGTTCTCAATTTCATGAACAAACCACAAATGCTGTCAAGGCTGCTGGTGCACCAGGAATTGAACAGGGATTCATCTCAGGTTAGGGAACAAGAAGTCTACAGTATGTTAAGGGAAAAATCTGAAGACTGTACCATATCAGTCCAGGGTGAATGTTTTTGGGGTGAAAGTCTTCATCTTCTTGGATAGTCAAATCAGCACTGTTTGCCAGCACAGACACTCAAGAACCTTTTAGTCCAAGTCCTCTGCTCAGCCAGGCTTTTCAGGCATCCTCACAAGTCTTCTGGGAATGAGGCTGAGGAAATGCATCATCCTCAGAACACCCAAATACCTTTATTTTGACAGACCCTCCCAAAACAGCCTTGATCACCAGCACAGCAGAACTCCCATGAAGAAAAAACTGATTGCCAATTGTGAGTAAAAGCAAGATTAGATGGATTAGTGCAGACAGAAATGTACGTGGAATGGAGCTGTGAGTTTTACCTTACACAGTGCCTAAGATGCATCTAAAGAGTGTATTTACCTGCTGCAACTGCAGAAAGTCTGGGAGCAAGGATCTGAGTGCTTATTTTCATATTTTTCTCAATAGCATTGCTACAAAGAAAAGGGCTGTTTTAAGGAGATGCAATTTCCAAACCATTACTTTGAAATCACTAAAAAGGGAAAAGGGAAGAGAAAAAAATAAACTCAAGATAATTCCAACACTGGCATTCAGTCTGCTCAATAATAAACTCACATGCCTTGAGCAGAAAAAGAAGTATCTGGTTCTTCTGCAAAGTCCCAGGCACTGCAAGCATCAGCCTAAAGAGAAGGAGAAGGGTGAGTGCCTCAGTTTGCAGGCACTGCACCACCTGTGGCTTTACCTGCTCCAGTGAAAGCTGCAGCTGGAGCACTGGCTGCTACAGGGGCTCCCCATGCCTGTTACTTCAAGGGCAAAGCAATAAAATGAGGACTTAAAAACCAAAAATTGTGTCGATAACATAGAGTATGTTGGCACACACTGTCTCAGTTCCCCTTCCCCCTCTGCCTCACTGGTATTGTTTATTTAGACTATGGGCACTCTGAAGAAGGGATACTTCTCCCTATATTTGGATGCTGACACCCCAAATTTCATCATGCACCATAAGCCAACAAGGGCGGGCTGTGCTGTTAAACAGGGTCAGACATTTGTCAATGGATAAGCTAGTGAGACTCTCCAAAGGGTTTACTCATTAATTAAGGGATGTTACAAAACAAACCAGTACAGGCCAGCAAGAGCTTGCAAATAAATAAGAAGTACAGTTTGTTCACAAGCTTAAAGATTATTACACTCAGCTGGCTGAAAAGATGGGAAGAAGTTGGCTTGTGCAATGAAGGCAGTGGGAAGCCTTGATTTAAATAAACATAACATCTTTTATCCTAGTTTGCATTTTTTAATAAAGTTAAATCTTAAATTTATAACTTTCTTTCGTATAGAAGGTTATCTATTTGAGCATTGAATTAGCAAAATATAGTGACATGCAGCTATATACTGTGACATTTGGTACATTTCTCTTTGTCAGCAGATAAACAGATACAGTATTAATATTCTAATTACTAAAATTAATTATTTGTATCACTCTTGGCTTGAATGACATTGAGGATTCAGAGACAAGAAAAAAATCCCCTTCCAATTAAACAGCACTTTTACCTGGGCCTCCAAAGAGGCTGTCCTGCTTCTCGCCTTCAACTCCCTCCAGTTAGATGAATTGACTAATTTAAAAACTTAAGTTATTGGAGGTTTGAAGCAAACACTCCTAAAACCACTGGACTTGGGGTTGTAGCTGGAAATCAGCTGCAAGGTTATAGCAGACAGCAGCCTTCACACCCTGGCCTCCAGCTCAGAGGGTTTCCATTTGTCTGCTGAAGGACTTCACCTCATCTCAGATTTAACTCCATCCTTGTCCCTCAAGAAATTCAGACACAGAAGGTGAAATTATGCCATGCAACTCAATGAATTAAAGAGCAGTTCCTTCTTTAGGTGTTCAAATACAGCTGAAGGACAAATGCACTGCCACATCAACAGGGGAAGAGTCTATGTCCCAGTTTGAGGATCTGGTCAGAGGCAAAAGGGCTGAGTTGGGGAATCACTGACACTTGAAGTACATCAGGGAGTCACACAGAATTGCTAAAACCTCTCCATCTTATGCCACAGACACTGAAGTTATTCCAGGGTTGAAGTGAAAAAATGTATTATTTGTAGCCTGTCTATCAGACACAGCTCACAACAATTCTTCACAAGACAGTTCGATTCACTCATCAACCTGAATCCCTCTGCTTTCACTCTGCTGGGGACTCTGGGGTTTCAGTTCTTTGTGGAGATTCTGTCTGTCTCCCAGTCCTATGCCAGACAAGAAGTGTTCCAAGGTTACTTTAAACCAACCTGGACAGTCATCAGGATACTCCCACAAGGTGTTACTGAGAGATTAACATCAGCTATTACAAGTCACTGAAGAAATCTAAAGGTGACAGTGGAAAAGGCTCAGGGAACATCAGAACAGGGGACTGCAAGAAAGAGAAATACATTGACAATACACTCACATCTCCAACACAGCCTTCTCTGCTGGTCACCCCATCTCAAGAAGGATTTAGGAAAAGAAGAAACGGCAGTGAGGATTAAAAGGATGGCTGTAAGTGCCAGCTTCCAGACATATCAGTAGACTGAGGATATCAGAACATGTTCAAAAAATGTGTTTGATGATAGAAATGACAGAGAAAACAACAACTATTCATCATTTTTTCCTGCCAGAGAACTAATGATCACACTGTGAAATTATCAGCTAGACAGCGTAAAAGAAAAGTGTTTCTTCCTCTACATTTGCTTGCTGCAAGATACTTGCAGGCATAACTTGGTATTCCAGAGCTTAAAAAAACCTTCAAACAAATTCATGGGGGTTAGGCCAGTGGTGGCTATGACGTGCAGTGGCTGGAGTATAGTGCCTGGATCCAACAGTCCAGAGCAGAAGAGGCTGCGAAGGGAAGGAATAGCACCTCATGCTCAGGCAGATTTTGATACATTCCCCACCACAGTGGTTTTGGCTGGGATAGAGTTAATTTTCTCCAGAGGAGCTGTGAGGGCTGTGTTTTAGGTTTTTTACTGAAAACTGTGTTGATGACACAAGGATGTTTTCGTCATTGATGAGAGGNTCCCCACCACAGTGGTTTTGGCTGGGATAGAGTTAATTTTCTCCAGAGGAGCTGTGAGGGCTGTGTTTTAGGTTTTTTACTGAAAACTGTGTTGATGACACAAGGATGTTTTTGTCATTGATGAGAGGGGCTTACACAGTGACAAGGCCTTTTCTGCTCCTCACAGCTCCCCACCAGCGAGGAGGCTGGGGGTGCACAGGGAGCTGGGAGGGGACACAGCCAGGACAACTGACCCCAACCAACCCGAGGGACATTCTGTACCATGTAGCATCACAGTATATACAGCTGGGGGGAGAAGGAGGAAGGGGGAGACATTCAGAGTGATGGCATTTGTCCTCCCAAGTCACCACTCTGCATGATGCTTTCCTTGGGCTGGAGGAACACCTGTCTGTCCATGAGAAATGGTGAATTAATTCCTTGTTTTGTTTCTGCTTGCATGTGTGGCTTTTGCTTTACCTATTAAACTGTCTTTATCTCAATCCATGAGTTTACTCACTTACACTCTTCTGATTCTCTGCCCCATCCCATAGGGGTAAGTGAGTGAGCACTGTGTGGGGACGAGTTGCTGGCTGGGATTTAAACCATGATACCCCTAAATACCAGATTACTGCCCAGGATAAGAGAGAATTCTGGGCTGGCAGACATCCATATCTGTACAGGTGTTTATGTACACACACAGGATCAAACCTTCATATCTAAGGGTGGTCCTAGCCCAGAGGGAGCTGCAGGGTGAGGACATCTTCACCACAGCTTTGGAAAGCAGCTTGCTCGTGAGCAGCAGCCCTTTGTGCTGCCTACACATTGCCAATACAAATCCTTCAGAGAGCATTCCAGCAGCTGGAGGAGTGCTCACCACCCCATCCCAGGCCAGGGGTGAAGCCGTCACTCCAGGTGCTCCAGGGATGCTCACCAGCTTTGCATCTATGGAAAGATGTGATTCCAACAGCCAGCAAAGCTGCAGGAGATGTCTCTTCTCCCAAAGATCCATGCTTTGGTAGAGGCCTGACCCAGCCACCATTTTCTGGATTCATAACAGGCAAGTTCCTCAGCCTCCATCATCCATCTCCACAAGGAACAGCAGCAAAAACACCCTTGCACACAGCAGTCAAGTCCTGCTTCTCTCCAGACAAGACAGGAAGAAAAGGAGTTAAAGATGGGAGGGCATGGTGAGAGGAGGGCCTCATGAAGCCTGGCTGGAAAAAGAGTAAAGACTTGCTGTGATAACTTGGGGAAGCAGGATGTCACAAGGAGCCAAATGCCCACGCTGTTCCCACACCCTGATGAGATGCTGTCCAGACTCCCCACTCCCCTGAGGTTTGTCTTTATTTTTAACAAGTGCAAAAAAATCCCCAAGGCAACACTGTACTGACAAATATAAATGACTGAGTAAGCCCCAAGACTAATTTTCTCTCTAGCTCTCCTCCTCTCAGAGGTAATCTCATACCTTCACAATAACAAGATCAAGACAAAATACATCTCTGGTCTGTCTGCTGGGGGATCAACAAAACACTCTGCATCTCCCAGAAGCATTGCAAACTATTGCAAGGTAGAACATTTTTCTCTTAGTTTCCCTACAGCTCTAAATAAGCCTCTGTTACTTCAAGTAGTAAAAAAGTACTGAGAAAATCAATCAAATTGGCCCTGCTATTAGTATTCTCTAGGCCACCATATGTGATTGAAATACCAATATCCTGAGTAGTCCCACATAAAGATGGGCTACTTTCAAACAATCTTCTCTTGAGTAAATAGAGGAATTTTGCAACTGTTCAAAACTTGCTTCAGTTTAAGAGCTGCACAAATAAGGGAGCAGTCTCACTAGGTCTTTCATTTAAAGTTCAGAGCACTGAACCTGCCAAGGAAATGGGATATCCCATTCCAGCAGTCTACTAGGAAGCCACAAAAAAAATGTACCAAATTCTATTCAACAGCAAAGGTACCTACCTGAAGAACATACATGTTTTACACATGTAAAATCTTATGCATCACCTAATCATTCAAACAGCCAAAATATTTTAAAACGTGTAAGCATAAATCTGATTCCATATAGTGCTTCTGTTTGCACTCTTGTAACAAGATTGAAATTGTCCAAATGAATTTTTCCTCTGAAGACTTGTCCAAAGAAACCTGAAGTCAATGAAAAGATTCCTTTCTACTTAGCAACTTAAGAAGGCTTTAGATTATGTTCCAATATGTGATTGAAACTCAAAAAAACACACATGGTCTCTTTAATTTTTAATCTCCTACAGACACAGTGCATTCAAAGGAATCTAACTGATCTGCTAATCATGGAGTTAAAAAATCATTATTACAGCAAATAAAGTACATTAACACTAACCATATTTAAAGATCCCACTGAAATGAACCATGATATTTTTCCCTTGCCATTTAAGAATCATTTCATTATTAAAAACACAGTGGATGCAAGGCTTTGCCAGAACAATTTCTGCAGACTTTATTTCTTGCTTTCATTTTTCATTATTTGTTCTCCCTGATGTGCTTTAGTCCTATTAAAATTGGACATTTTGGAAAGTGACTCCTGATTTTAAAAGTGGGAAAATTTCTGCTGCTCAGCTTCAAAGACATTAAATTGCACAGAAATGCACAAACATCTGTATGCACAACTTCAGCCTTCAATTAATACTGACTTGTCATATGCTGCTTTTAATGGAAGCATTCCCCTCATTTTTTTTCAGCAGCTGAGACACTAGGGGGATGAAAAACACCATTGCTCTGAATAAGAGGACAGTTTTCTTACCCAGCCTGTAAAAGATCCAATGCTTAAACACAGACTGGGTCCATAAATTGCACTTTCTGCAGATTTATGAAAGGCAGAGATAAGTACATATTTACTGTGAAGCAAACATAGAACAGAAGTAGCAAGAATATTCATAAATTAAGTTGTAGGACCAAAATAACAGGTGTTTGAAGCAGTTCAACTTGTGAGTAAAAAACCCAAAGCCAAGAGCTCCAGTGCCTTTGTGCCAGCAGTTTCCTCACGCTGCAGTGGCTGTGCAATCACGCCTGAGCGTGGAAGAGGTGATGAGGGCTTGGGGCAGTGAGGATGCTCCACCAGGTGACACGCAGGAGAGGGAACCAGAATAAACATATACAAGGAATGGTGACCCAGGAGACACAGAAGTAGAAAGAAAAGGCAAACAGAGAATTGTTGGGCTCCTTGTCAACATGGAGGAATGTTCTCTTCATAAAATACATCTGTGTATTCCATACTCAGGTGCAGACAGACCACATGAAGACAACAGTGTGCTAAGATGACCACACACCCTCATCACCAAATTCTCCAGGCATCAGCCTTGAACCTTTTGCAAAGATTTGCAAATGCTTTGGTTCCTCTTTGTTTTCTACACTATTTCCTCTTCACTCTCTCTACTGCTTTGGTTTGTGAAGCCAAAACCTCTGATCAAGCACCAGATTAAAAAAAAGGCACATTACAAAAGCATTCTTTATTCCTGCATTTGAACAAAGCTGACATTTCACATACATTCATAATACCCATCAGCTAAAAGGGTTTACACGACAGACACACTCCCCCTGGGCTATCATTTCTGTAATGGATTCTTACTAAATCTAATATGCCAGTAAGAGATGGATTGTAGACATTCAAACAGCAAAGCTAATTAACCAAACATAACTACTTCCTTTGAAACTTTAATAGATGGTAGAAATTTCCATTTATCTATTTTTATGTGTGAATTGGAAACATATGTGAAACTCACCATTCTTCTGTCATGGAAATTAAGAATGGTATTTTCAGGCTACATCATCAGGAGTCTTGAAGTGAAGTGAGGGCTGTTAGCTTCACTGCAGTGGCAGGTCCCTGAGATTAGATGACACGTGACTTTTCATCTCTAATTTTTACTGGATTTGGAGATGTGCTTTTTACTTTCACAGAAATGCTTCTTTGTAGGAAGGATACATTTACCACCTCTCCACTTGCACCTCCATTTCAGGAGATTTGTAGGCTTATCAGCAGAAGTAAACATCAGCACTTACAAAGACTTCAATATTGAACACATTTATCAGCATTTCTTAGCTAAGTTTGCTCACCCCAAATTTAAAATTTTCAAATTGCTATGGCACATAAACCCATATTTTCTGATGTCCATCCTGCTCCTCAAGGACCATTACTGGTGTAAGAAGGGCTCACACTGCCAAAATAACCCAAGACAGACTAATATTTTAGCTCCTTTGCAGATTCAGCCTGCTTAATTTCAATATAAAGTAAAAAAATTTGGGTCAACCTCACATTTTGCACCTCCTGCTGCCTTTGTTGTTGCAAGAAAGATACCAAATCCTCCCACCTCCTCTGTCCTGTGCAAAACTGACAGGCTCTGAAACACTGAACTTTCAATATCTTTAATTCTCCCCAAGTAGGTGAGAAATGTGCAGCTGGACATGGGTTTACCTCCAGTAAAGCTGAGACCTGTGCTTACTCCCTCCAGGAAAAAGCAGAGATCTCCATCAGCCCAAGGCACAGGAAGGGTACAACTTCAGAAGAGCAAAGATACAAACATTTTTTATTGAAAAATTGCTGCTTAGGCACCTTGGTGGTAGCTTAAAGGGAAAAATAAAATAAAGAAAATGGTAAAGGGAGAAGGAGAGATGAGAGAGAGACCTTGTGAGGTCTAGAAAAATTAACCTGCAAAGCCATGTAAAAGAGCTTGAAGGAGCAAGAAAAACTACAGGAATACATGCAGAGATGCAGTGTGTAAGATTTGATGTTCATATACAGAAGAAAAGAAAAAGACAGAAAAAAACATCATGGGTGCATCAAGCAGAGCTATATAGTCTGGTCCTCCACCTTCTGCCTGTGCCGTGTGTCACTGCCACCACCCCACAGCATCTCTGCACAAAAGGGACACTGGCAGCTCACGACAGCGACCCTGGAGAGGAGGAGAGGACGAGGAAAGGAGGGGAAAACCAGGAGATCTTACCATATCAATTGTTAAGATAAATTAACACAGTGCCACTATTCATCTGCTCTACAGCCAAAACTCCCTGAAGGTTTTCTCACTGCCTCCACCATGTACTTCCTTGTGGGAACTAACATGGTTTAGAGATATTTGAAAGGTAATCTGAACCCAGGAAGTCATGTAGCTGTGTTATCTCCAGCCTTCACTGCTGACCATGTCTTCACACAAAGCCTCAGGAAATGGATGATGTAGTTCAGTCCTCTTCCAAAGGCTAAGCTTTTGGGCGTATTTCTCAAAATCCAATATAAAACAGCATGAAAAGGGATATGTGAAGCATTGCAGTCCATATGCCCAAACTGTGAGTTTAGAGATGTCATCTGGGCTATTCACAGCAAGGGGTTTCCATGGCTTCCCCATTCTAGTGCTTTTTAGTCATGTTGATTAATTCAAATAACCCTCCAAAAAGGAGATAATCACTGTTTCAGACACAATGGTTCTTATTCTTGTACTTTCACAGGATTTGAAACGTTCATATAAACTGATATTATGCTAAAACATATCAGTTAAGGGGAAATAAAAACCACCAAATAAGAACAATGTATAAGGATGTGAAGAAGGCTGCTGCCTCCAAAAACACTGCATTTAGCAACCGCTCAAAAAACACGCTCTCCTGAAAACTGAAACCAGTCAGCATGCAACAGTGATCTCTCCAGCAGGTTCAAGAAGTGTCATGCCAAATTCTTGGTCCTATCCACAAACTGCTGTCTGCCATCCTCTCTGCTGGGCTGATGACAATACACTGGGTGAAAAGCCACAGCAGGGCTAAACACAGTGAAGGAATCAGAAAAGATATTCAGGTAGGGAACCATCTCACCCTGTTGATGAAACAACACAAACACTCCTCGTGTTCAGCTGTGTGAACCAACTCCCTGCCTGATTGCAGAAACAGTGTGTAAGGGACAGTTCAGGTCTGCATGGCCAGCACCACAGCCCCAAACCATTCCTGTTTAATTCTCTGAGCCAGGCCCCTAGAAAGTCAGATAAAGACCTGAACCATGTGAAGAAGAGTCAGGAACACAAAGCTGGGGGTGGAAGGAGATCAGTGCCACAGTGAAAACCATCTGAGAAGTTTTAAGTGCAATGCAACCAACACCCCACGTTCTCACATGTGCATTAACTCACACCAGATCAATACACTAAATTTGCTGGAACATGCAAAATTATATTTCCACATTGCAGCACTCAATCTTCTGGAATAGCCATGCCAAGGACCTGGAAAGCAGCCTCATGCTAAGAGATAAGTTGTAACCCCTGAATAAGAAAATGCAAAACCATCCTACATGCATGAGGCAGTCATTCTTGCAACCAAACCTAAGGGTCACCACCCTTCTGCACAACCCAAAAAGTAAGTCAAGTTCTCAATCATTTCAGAGCTTTCCAAACTTACTAGTCCCATTTTTTCTGGGACTTTTTCTGCCTTTTTTGTTGTTGTTGTTTTGGTTTGATTTGGTCTTTGATTGTTTGTTTTGGTTTGGTTTTTTTGCAGCTCTTTAGAACCTTCACAATTTTCTAATTTAGCTACTAAAATAAGCTTCTTACAAATCTGGGGGTGCTTCCTGATTTTTTTTTTCTTTTTTTTACAAAAGGAAGTCTTTAAATATTGAAACACCTGGTATTCTGGATAGCGTTGCCAGATTTAATTTAATTTAGTATGCTGGAACAGCATGCAGTGGAACAAACTACTGAAGGTGCAAAGAACAAGAACATTCAGGCTGGAGTCACCAAAACTCAGAAATAAGAAAGCAGACACAACAGAAGTGACAAGCAAGAAGTTTTAAAAATCAAATTTGTTACTAATACAACAGGGACTGAATACAGAAGGAAATAATGTTGTAAAAAAACCTTACACAAACAAACTAAAGCATTTGGAAAGGCTGCAGACCTCAAAAAAGAACTCAAACAGCTATAAAATGGGTAGAAAAGTCAATGTATTTGAATGGCCTCCAGGCACAGTAAATACAGCTTGGCTGGGTACGGCACAGGACAAGTCATCCAGAACTGAGATCCATCAAAACACTAAAAAAAAAAAATCACAGGATTCCCACACTTAAAGTGTGGCCAGCTGCACAGTGTGGACCAAATTTAGCTCGCCCAGGAACACAGTGGATTTGCAGTTTTTACAACGTGTCTATGTATGGCTAGCGAGAACATGAAACGAGGAGAAGCCTGGCACAGAAACCCATTCATGAATAAGTATTTTTTTTCTAAGCAAGGTTTACACAAGTAAAGCTGCTGCACTTCAGTCTCCCTTCCTGTGTTGATGCAAATCAACACTTAAACATGCCCAGAGGCTCAGTTGAGTCTGTGCTTTGCTCCTTGGCACAAGGCTCAGTTCTCTCTCTTCTTGCCCATTGAAGGTCCTGGGGGGTGTCTGATTTTCTAGATTTTGCTCCTCACTTCAACTGTAAGGTCATTGCTCTTGCTGTCAAATCAACCCAGCCTTTGTTCAGGACAGGTACTTTTAACTTCTGCAGGATTTTCCACTCCCTCACACAATCCAGGAGACATTCTGTATAAAAGATTTATATCCATCCTTTGTACAGCAAACACAAAGTTATATAAAAGCTGGGATATGCAGAATACAAAGCAGGTGAGAAGCTCACTTTAACTTGTAGGTGACACAATTAACACTGAAAATTCAAGATTATCACTCAGAAGTCTAGTGCTTCAAAAGAAAAGAGAAAAGGTGGCATTTTTCTCAACTGTCGCACAACTTGCAACACTAAGAGATCCTGGCCCTGCTCCATCAATGAGAGTTTGAAGTTGTTTCACTGGGGCCAGATTTCATCCCCTGCATGCTGACAGTAATAAGACAAGCCTCAGCATGATGGGTGCAGTTTCATAACGGCTTTACATGGATCTCAAATATGAGCTGTCCCACAAAAGGGATCTCCAGTGACCAAAGCTTCTCATGGCCTTGCTGCCACCCAGAGAGCTGACCTGGAGACCTGGAACACACAGCACGGACACAGGGAAGCAGTCGAGAGAGCTGAGGTGAGGGAACAGAAATGGGCTGCCAAGACCAGGAGGATGGCAGGAAAGTTCTAACAGTCTCAGCTGTAGTTTCACAACACATTTGTCACTGAAGCCAAGTCACCTTGCTGGGCTCTTCCTCCAGCCCCAGCACTTCTGTGTTGTGCTGGAGTCCACGACTCCCTTCTGCAGACACAACTGCTTTCCAGCCTGCTCTGTAAGCTCCATCATGGAGAAGGGAAGCATTTGAGATGACAGCTTTTCTGGAGCATACATTTAACCCATGTGAGTCTAAATAATCTGCTTCTTGCACAGCATCACACAATTCAGTGCAACCACAGAGAGATGCACTGCAGCATAGGGATGGGCTTTGCTCATGCAACTCTCTTACCAAAGCCAACACACAACCCAATTACATGCTAATACTCTCAAAACAGTATATATGTTTTATTCTTTTTATTATTGTAACAAAGACATACAGCACTTTCTGATCTTTGGACTGTAACTTGCCTTACATGGTTCTCCAGAACTGGAATTTTGTGTAACTAAATTAGAACTGAGAGATACGGAACTGTCCTTGGGTTGCAAAGGAAAAATTTAAAAAACACTATGAGGGAGGGAATACATGTCACATAGCTTTAATCACCTAGCATGTGTAACTGGAAGCCAAGCTAGCATCCCTGTAGTAAGTAAGGAAGGAGAGTGGCATCTCCCAAAAATCACTCAGTCTGTTTCCCTCTGCTGCTGATCCTGAGAGAAGAGATGCTCAGCACAGCCTAAATACCTAAAGCAATGCCTAAAATCCTCTCTAAAGGTCTGAACTCACCAGAGAAAGGGGCTAACAAAAGCAAAATCACAAGCACCTTTCTCTGCCTATTACCCCTAATGCTCAGAATTAGAAATTAAGATTCCGGGGGTGGCAAAGATCACTACAGAATGAGTAAAAGATTACTCAATTATACAAACAATTCATTTAGAAAATATTTATTTTATAAATACAAGGAATAATAAAAAAGAGGGAAAGGGAGAATGGTTTATCTTTTCAACCAAAAGAACAATTACTTAACACTCTTTTAAGGGCAAAAAACTGTATTCCAGACATTACCCCTCAAATTAAAGTCTATTCAGAAGCCTAGGCTGCAATCTGGCTGCCCAACAAGGACTGAAACTACCCAGGAGACAGACTTCTTAGGCAGTTGTGGTACAGTGACAGTAGCAGTGGGGCATTTTCCTTCCTGTCCCACAGGATATAAAAGCATCAGTGCCAGCATCCCAGCCACAATCCAGCTTCATACTGTGCTGGTCAGTGATCCTCTGCCTCAGAGAGAAAACCATGCCAGGACCCTCCATACCAAGGCATCAAGATCTGTTGTTACCTCTACAGCACGAACAGCAAAAACCATGACCCAAAAGCAAACGCACCACACCAGGCCTAAGACGACAGGTTTCACTTGGCTTTATTTGCTGAAGCCCAGCCCAATACCACAGAGAAGAAGAGAAGGATCAGCAAAAGGGAGCTAGAGGAACAAAGAATGGACTTTGGCTCCAGCACAAAGCTTTTCCAGCACTCAGTTTTTAATTAGTGTTACTGGACATTAATTATACTGCCTGCCTTGGGAGTCAGATGCTTGGGCCCACCTCTCACAGTCCATCACCACTGCTGCAAATAAACAGACAGGCACTTGGAGGTGATGTACACATTTTCTGTAGGATTCAGTTTCATGGCTGCCCACATCCCAGGCCTGGCTGCACATCATTAACTGAGTTAGAAGGAACTGGAGCACAACTACTCTGCACAGATATCAGACCACGCTCCCTACATGACAGGTAGGGTGTGAAAAACATTTCCCCTGGTGATGAGAGCACTCCACACTTGGCTACAGAGGTTCAGCCCCATTAACCTCAGCAGCTTACAAAGTGCCAGGCTGAGTGGCAAGGACAGGCAGTGGGGATCCCAAACTGTGCAGCATTTGAGCAGTGCTCTGAATAGCAACAGCTTTTAAGCATCTTCCTCTTCCTACTCTTCCTCTGATGCATTATTGAGATAAACCCAAAGGAGCCATGCAAACAACAATGGCAAAGCTGGAACTACAGTCCCAGACAGCCCACCTCTCTGCTGCTGAGGATAAAAGGTGCTGCAAGCTACACCACACTCAGGAAGAATAGTGAATAAATCTTGGGCCAGGGGAAGTAACTCAAGTCTGAGTTTACTTACGAGTAGTAAAAACACCAAGTCTTGAATAGTATCAGTGTAAGGCATCATATAAATGAAAAGGGCAGAATTAGACTCTTTACATAATTCCAGATCTCCGAAATTTCACAAGGGCACACCTTCTGAAGTAACAATGGCAGACATTGTTACTGGCTTTTGTAAGTTTTAACTTGTTCTCACAAGAGGTATTCCCACTAAACACTTGAAGATTTAAGTTGCCAAGGAAAGAAAAAACCAGCAGCGGCTTTGCTGGGCACTAATGCAGCTCTGCACCACTCAGAGCACTAGGGCAGTGAAGCGGCTCTAAGCCTCCAACCAGATCAGAAAACTTGTGCAGAGCAAGCTGGGGAGTCTTGTGACACAGCTGATGTACCTCACAGCCAATATTAAACTCTGGCTGGTTAAAGACTTAAGCTGTTTCACTGCCTGCCCCACAGTTTGCTCTGCAGTAGCATTTTAACAGGGACACAGAGGAGCCACTTGTCTCTCTTCTGCTGCCCAACAAGCTGCAAACAGCTGGCTGTGCTGGTCAGAACCATTTTGCCCATTCCCTCAGAAAGAAGAGGGATGTTTGTGCTGGGGACACAAAGGCTGATCTGTTCAGAGCTGGCCACAGCACTGGCTGACACAGGCTGGCGTCAAAGGGGGAAGGGTACAAACACAAGGCTTGTCCCACTTCCCCAAAGACTGTTCCTAGCAAATGTCATTATTTCAAAACATTGCACTTTGAGAATACTTCTGTGAACTGCTCATGGAAATCTGTATATTCAACATTGCTACTTTTTAAAAAGAATTTAAACATGTCTACGTGTTTCCTAGCAGAAAAAGCTATGATCTGCAAAACACTGTTTCCCTCCTTGGCCATTGCTACCATTTGCTTGTTTGTTTTGTTTGTTTTTAGAGAGAGAGGGAGGGAGGAATGATAATAAAAACATGAACACTTTTTCTCCTCACCTTGAACAGGGAGAGGCTCAACAGCAAGCAGCTTTATATAGTACAATCAGCATTCACATGCCCACAGGAGAAAGAAAACAAAGGCATGGCTCTTCCTCTTGCATAGCCTTACCCAAACTTAGCCTTAATGAAATCAACATGAAAGACATTATATATGCAAAGGTCATCCTCATCTATGTAGTTACAGGATCAGGACATTGACAGAGGAACATATGCACACTAAACCTCAGCCTACACATACACTGCAGAGCAGTTTGGGGCATTCTGCCTGGCCTTGCAGCCTGCTCACCCTGCTTCAGCCTACAAAGTGGAGGATTTTTGTTTGCAGGGCCTCCCTTACTTTCAGAAAGTACCTGTGTGTAGAAACCATGGATCCAGCCACAGCACGAGGCAGCTGGAAGGAAAGCTGGTCTGAGAAGGGCTGACAGTGCCTCCCAGGCTCCATCCCCTCCCCTTCCAACCATACTAAACAGGGACATGGTGGAAGGTGGTTCTGGGACAGAAGCATGTCCAAAATATGGCAAAGGAGCTGGGAAAGGGCCTGGAGCAGGAGTCTTATGATGAGTGACTGAGGGAGCTGGGGACTTTTAGCCTGGAGAAAAGGAGGCTCAAGGGAGACCTTATTTCTCTCTACAACAAAAGGAGTTTGTAGCAAGATGGGGACCAATCTTCCATCTCCAGTAACAGGACAAAAAGTGATGGCTTGAGGTTGCACCAGGAGAGGTTTAGATTTGATAGTATGAAAAATTTCTGCACAGAAAGGGGGTTATCAAGCACTGAAACACACTGCCCAGGCAAGTGGTGGAGCCACCATCCCGAACATATTTAAAGATGTGTGGATGTGGAATGTAGGGATGGTTTAGTGGTGAATTTGGCATCGCTGGGTTAACAGTTGGACTCAGTGATCTTTATAGTCTTTTCTAACCTAAACAGTTCTGTGATTCTGTAAACCACTCCCATCCCCTGAGCAAGCAGACTAACAGGCCCTCTTTTCTCCAGCCTCCTTGGCCACTGTGGCTCCCACACAAGTGTCCTTCAGGAGGGCTATTCAGAGGGTTCAAGCTGTACCAGAGGGGTCATTCCACCAGAACTGATCCCCAAAGGAGTCAATGGCAGGGGCACTGCACCTGAAGTGCTGTTAAATCAGATTTACGTTTTGTTTTTCTATTATTTATAAAGGAAATAACATTCAAAACACATAGCATTATTATTGCAGAGCTGTGTCTCACTTGACTTTTCAGAATCAGTTATTATATTTTAACTGGGTACTCTTCATGTAATGCTGTAAGAGATTTCTTTGCAGCACCCTCCAAAGCTATGATTACAGGTTTAACATTATGGCTTAGCTTCAACTCTCCACGTTTTCTAATGATGCCTATATTTAAAAGAAAACAAACCCACAAGGTAATTGTGTTTCATTCCAGGCTTGGAAATATCAGGGCTTTTGAGGTAATCCAAATTCCCCTCAGACCTCAGGCAAAAAATACAAAGTTGTAGCTTCAACCTTCTTGTGATGATACCAAAACTTTTCAATCATTTTTAAACTGGTCACAAATTTGCACTTCCTTAGAGACAAGGCAAACCACCAGGCCTGGCTGCTGGCCAGGCAGCCATCAGCAGCTGATGGAGCCTGTCCCAAGCACTGCTCATCCCCAGCAGGGATCTGCCAGCGTTCACACGCACAAAGCAGCCAGCCAGGATAAAGTCAAAGACAAGGGTTTGATTTATGCAATTACTTTTTCAGCTACAACTGCAGGTTTCCCTACATAATCAGACTGATAAACATCAAATTTTTTCTGGTGTTGCCTCACATCCCAAATGACGCAGTCAGAAGTCAGAAGGAAGGCAAATGATACCCAGAAAACACAGTGGGGAGAGGAGCATTGTGTTGTTGGGTCAGGGGCAAGCCATGCAGGGACTTTGGGCTTGGTGTACTCTGCAAACCCAGAAAACCTCTGATGACTGTCACAGTGTGGCACTATATACTGCAATGGCACCAAGGTAGTTACAAGCTCAAATTTCTCCTGGAAAATCTACGCATGGACAGTTCTATAGAGAGGGCATGAGGGCACTTACAAACCTTCTGTTCAAATGGAAAGGGGTCAAATCTCTGCTGGGTGCAACTTTTTAGGGAAAAGAAAAAAAAAAACAACAAAAAACCATTACTTCATAAACCAGCTTCCACCTAAAACTATAGTTTTGTTGTCACCACAAACAGCGACCGCTTTCTGCTCCAGTGAAACATTATTTTTAATGTGTTGCTGCTCTTGAAGAGGTCAGGGCTTAGATCTGAACAAGAAAGAAGACCTGAAACACCCTTTGAAAAGCTGTTAATACAACATCTGTCACTCTGGAATTTAAGAGAAAGCAGAGAGGTTTGTAGAAGGAACCTTTTAGTTCTTTCTAATTTGATACAAGCACCCACAACTTAAGCACTTATGTGACTCTGCAGGGTTATTCAACCGTTGTGATTAGCACAGAACTGTAAATAAAGAAACAACAATTGTTTAATCAATTATTATTGCACAAAATGACTGAACTTGGAGACTGAACTGCTGCCACATGTATTTTACAAAGCTTTTGCTCGTCAGTCTTTGAAGGGAAGGGAGGAGGGACAGCCTGACAGGGTTGGGGAGGCAGAGTATGGAGCCAGGTGTGCTAAGTACAGTGAAGCACCACGGTAACAGGGACTCCATGGACAGCTCAGGGCAGAAAGGCAGCCCAGGGAGCCACAGTCAGGACCAAAGAGCTGTTCATACTATTTTAAAGGGGAATTAATACAGTAGGTATTGGAGAAAAGATAAAGCTGTATCAGCATCTTTTTTTTCCCCCCATCAGTGATTTTTGTCATTATTGCTTGCTAAAAAATATTTTAATCCCATGGGAATTAATGGGAAGATTCATGTCAGCTAGAAGACAAGGTGGCTTTCACTCTGCCAGCTCCTGCTCCGTGTTCACTCCCCTTCCTGGCACTCTAGCAGAGGGCAGGTTGTCCCCATCACCTGGCAATCACCATCTCACCACCAGAGGCTTGGCCACAGACAACCAGACAGGGACAGCAGGATCTGGGTGGGAAACACAGACCCTGAGAAAAACCAAAACTGCAGGTGCAGCCTTCTGCAAAACACTTCAGCAAATGAATCAACCCCACAACTCCTTCAGTGCAGGTATAATCACGACTCTATTTATTTCTGTTAATCTATATTGCTTTGACAACAAACAAATTCTGTCTTGGATATGAGCAAGCACACATACAACATGCATGCAAGCTGTGTGTGCCCACCTGCACTTTGTGCCTATGTAATACAGACATTTAGACAGACAGACATTCATAGCTGTGAACACACCGGGGCTAGGAATTCAGCTCTAGAATTTAACAGCTACACTTTAAGGCATTCCTAAACCAACATCAGGCAATGCAAAAGTGGACAGAAAGAAAGCAAAAAGAAAATAAAGAAACTAAATAATGCATTTCATATTCCCCCACAGAAATAATTTCCCAGCCTTCATGGTTTCATGGACTTGATTCCTTCACATACAGAAGGAATTCTACATTTCTACATGAAGTCTTTAATACAGCAAAAGCTAAAAAGGTAGTGAGGCCAACTTAATTTACAGCTGCATTGAGAAGATATTAAAATTACACCTAAAAGAGCTATGTTATGCAAGTTTTAGAGACTTCAGAAGCCTCTTCCTCATTTCCCCCTGTATTCAAGGTTTCCACTGTGAGTTTCAGAGAAACAAGGAAGCCTTCCCCCAGAAGTATGACTAACTGAGAAGATCAAATGTAAATGTCTTACAGGAATTAACATAATGTATCACTTGTGACTTCTCTACTGGAAGTGTATCTGTCTTGGCTCATACCAAAGATACATCCTTATATACTCCATACACTGTGCATATTGATAGAAAAGTAACAGAGCAAAGTGATTAAGGAAAACAGCATACCTAAATTTTCCAAAGAACTTAATACCTGCACTTATTGAAACTAACTGTATTTTAACAAAATGGGAACAAAGTACTACATTGAGTTGGTCAAAACTTTCTGGCTATGAGAATTTCCTGAGATAAATGCGAGCGACGGCAAAGATTTTCTGTGAGGAGATGGTACATTAGGTAATTCTCTGCTCATCCACCCAGAAAATTCTACTTATAAAAGGTTTTAAATGCAAGTTCAAATCAGCCTTTTGAAAGAAGTTTGATTAACTTTTAGATATAAACTGGCATCTCAAATTGAAACATCATAAAAATTCCCACAGAAACCTGCATGTTTTCAAGTTAGCCCTCCCTTTCCTCCCTCAAAAACCAAAAGGTGTTTGTTCCCCAGTCTTATGTAAAGAGAGTGAACCCTGAAACCTCTCTAAGGTCTTAATACTATTTATGCACATAGACAAAAAGCTCTGGCAGTACTTGAATGAAAACTCAAGCATTAAATACTAACATTTCATGGTATGCCTAGCAGAAAAGCTCAATACATATATAAAACAAGATCAACACAGAATGATCCTAGCAATGCAGTCCAAACACAGGCAAAGCCCAGAATCAATTTCAGTTTATTTTTATGGGGTGTAATTTATAATATGCTCAGACTCACTATTTATTTCCTCAAGACTTCATAAAAAAGTGCTGCTCTTTTGATAATCTATCCCACATATTTAATAAAATAGATAGAGTGAAAGAGAAACATCAAACCGTCAGATGATCATTTTGAGTTTCAAGGGTATTTTATATGCCATCTCTTAGAACTTCAATTTATGACTGTCCTTAATGGAGACTTTCAGGGTTGATTTTAACATGTTAAGTGGAAATTCCACTGGTTTGTTACCGCAATGCTTTCTTTATGACCTGTCCCCACATATCACCTAGGTCTGGCTTATTTATACAGGCAGCTCTTTGCTGAACAACAGGAAACTTCTTAAAACTAGTTGCTTTCACTTGCATTCCTCCTGTATTGAAATGTTATTTGCTTTTATGGCTGTTTTTGGCCTGACACTTCTCCAGCATCTCATAAACATAAAGAAGACTGAAGTTACCATGAGGGTTTTTACCTCTTTCAAGGCAGAAATAGAGATTTCCTCCCCAGAGCTAGATGAGAGCTCTATCTTACAAACATCCCAAAGCATCAGCCTACAACCCAACCACTATTCCTACAAAGAAAAGGGTAACAAAAGCCATGGGAGCAACAGTAGCTTCAAGCTTATTAGCTGAGACATCTGCAGCACCTTGAGGTCTTTCATCAAGTGTAAGTGCTGCTTGTGTCACTCCTCACCATTGTGCTCAGGACTTCAAAAATTTGAGCTATGTTAACTGTTTGACTGGCCATTTACCTAAGCTTCTAAAATCTAGAGGTGTCTAATTTGGGCAAAACACAGTAATAACACCTGGAGCTCTTAATGAAGAGCCTGTTGTCATCACCTAATTCATTCCAGCTTGAAGCTTGCATCTCTTCTCTTGCATAAGTACATCTTCCTGACCTTATTATGACAGAGCTCACCAACAGCCACATCCCCAGCTCTGGAAGAGTCTTCCCAGTGGTGAGATACAGAGTAAGAATCACAGAACACTGAAGGTTAGAAGGGACCGTGGGTGGGGTATCTGGTCCAACCTTTCTCCCTAGAGCACATTGCACAGGGGTACACCCAGACTGCTCCTGAGTATCTCCAGTGACGGAGACTCCACGGCCTCTCCAGTGTTGAGCTAGAACAGCCCACCATGACATGCTAAAAGCAGAGAGACCCAGTGGGTGGCAGGCATCAGCTCAGCCTCTCCACACCTGGCAAGGCCCCAGCAGCCTAAAGCTGCCATGCTGGCTCTAAGCACATGTGAAGGTCAAGCACCAAACAAGGAGTACCTGTTGATGGGACTGTTCATTACATAAGTATGTATATAAATACATCTTTATGGCCTGTGTCTCTCTGCCCAAGTGTATATTTATGTGGTAGGAATCCTGCTGGGTCTCTGCAGACACTCCTCCATCCCAGCCACCCATCACTGGTAGAAGAGGAGACTGGGCACCAGGAGAGTCTATCACTGCATGAGACAGGACAAGTAGGTTAAAAGGCACAGGTAGTTGCCAAGAATAATGTGTTCTTTGGAAAACAATTGTAATTTGGAAGCCTTTTTTTCTCTTCACAGAATCCTCCATGGAAAAAAAACCCCAAACAAATAAACAAAAACCCAAATCCAACCCTGCCCCCTACAAAAACAACAACAAACCCAAATAAAAACCCCCCAACCAGACAAAAATAAATCAAATAAAAAACCTCACAAAGAAATCAAGCCACAGGTACCAAAGACAAATCCTGCTCACCTTATTCCTGGAAAATACTTCTGAACATCCAATACCTAAATACCTCCCTTGGCTTCACATCAGCAAGAGGAGGATCTGTCTGGCTTCTATCTGGGAAGATTAAGACCAAAGGGAAGCTGTCTGCTATAAGGGAAATCACACCTGCCATGACAATCCTGCCAGTCCCTCTGCTAGCTTTGTCTTTCCAGGTTGTTTCATGGGAACTAAAGCCCAAAGCCCAGGATAAACAGATTAAACTTTCACTGTCTGAGTTAAAACCATTAGCTTAAAGCAGCCTCATAAGATAACTCTAAACCTCTCCAGCATCTTCACACAGCTGTCTCTTGCTCCCCTTGCAGAATCAGAGCCAATGGCAGTTTAAACACATCAGTATAGCAAATCATCCTGGAAATAGCTTGAAATAATTCAGACTAAAGTGGAGATAGATTATTTTCATGGTGTAGCTTTTCCATGCTCTCTCATAACTTCCTGATTACGTTAAAAGCCAACTAGCTGTATATGGCTATGGCAAATGGAACATAAGTTTAATTAATGGTCCCATTTCCCTGAAAGGGCACATGAGGCTGATAAATATTCCCAAGAGGTCATGTTACTTGTTGAAGCAAATCAGGTAAGTTGCATCTCCTTTGCCAGAAAAGAATTTATATTCTGATACTGGGTTTTTACATTTTATTATCTTATTATATAGGTCTAGCTTTCTGATACTTGGAAAAAAATTGCTTCTCAGGTATTTGCACCATATCAGGAATTTACCGATTTTCAGTCTGCCACTGAAGTGAGCAGAAGCTGTTCATACAGATGCACACACACCTTACTCACCTGTGTGCTGGCTTGAAGCTGCCTCACTGCTCAAATACATGTCATCTTCAGGAGGAAATATCCCAGGGCTTTAGTTCTGATAACTTCTAGAGCTATGCCAACAAGCACAACTTCCAACAGTTCAGCAAAAACCTGTGTATCATTTTTAGAAGGAGTGTGCTGTATGTTCATAATTTGTAATCTGAGACAGTTTCTCCACAATCTATTTTTCTGGCTCATTTCCTTACAACTAAAAACTCCATTTTACCCAACAGCACAATACAGATGTGCTACTTTGACAGTGACCTACTTTGTTGTGCCCTTAGCATATGTGCAACAAAGCAGTAACCAGTTCAGTAGTTCAAGTTCTAGACAGACAAAATTAAAGCCAGACTGTAACAGGAGCGTACAGTAGCAGCAGTCAGAAATCCATATCTGCCAGAGAGTTATGTGGAAATTATGTCCCTTAATTGAATTTATGTTAAGGAACAAACTTAACCTAACAGCGAGGCAATACCTAGTGTTGAAGCACTCTGATGAACTAGTCACAGCTGATTAAACCTTTTTAAAGCAAGTTTATTAACTTATGTTCTGGAAAAAAATTATGTTTTGAGTGCTAATTGGATGATGAACAAACCAGTTCTGCCTTTTCCAACTTCCCCCACAAGCAAACTTCTATGTCCTAGTTCATTACTCAAGTTTTGCTGGACTCCGAGATGTTGCAAGATGCTGGATGTCATAATTTCAATTAATCCTCTCTCCCACAAATGCAAGGTTAAGAAGGCCAAGCTATTAACCATCTTTTAAAGCACAAAGATGTGGTCTCATGCAGCAGTTTTCCTGGTCCTGCAAAACAGCAGCCGACACACTTATTTCAGAGCATGAAGGAGGCTCACAACACATCTTCCAACACGTAGCATGAATGACAAGGAGTACTTCACACTTTCTACATACTTTGTAGTTTCTCACAGACTTCTCTAGCCCAAATCAGCCATGTCTCACCTTGAACATCTTCAAACTGCCTCCTTGCTTGCAGTGACACTCCTCAAGGCATGTACCAAATGCTGCCACTCCCCTGATGCTCCTTCCCATCTTTACAGCAAACTTCATGCCTCTGCCAAAACAAGTCAATTTATTCCTCCTATTCCGAGTCCTAACTCTTTCCCAATCTGCCATAACAGCCCAGTGCTCTCCCTGATTGCTCTAAGAACACATGTCCTGCTAAGGACCCTTAGCACAGACACACCTTATGCTGGCAGAAGTATTTTTCTCCACTCGAGTGTTTAAGGTTTGGAGAGCTGACGTTGATTTGAGTGCAGCCCACTTCACACCAGCTACAGCTGCTGTAGTGACACCAGTGTGGGGCTGGGAGGGACTAAAAGAAGAACCCGGCCACCTCCACCCACCATGCCAAGGCCAGCAAAGCTGTGTTCTATGGGCTACTCACAAACTCTATATAAGTAGTTAAAAGACTTTCTGTACATTCTAGAAATACTGTTACAATCCATTCTTCACCAACTGGTTTTCTGTGATGCTTGAGGAATTGTTCCAGCCTTGGAAAGCCAGAATCTTCCCTGCTGTACTGGGACAGTTTTGTTCCCATCACATTTTGTTCACTTACGCTATTGCTCTCTTGAACTACTGTTTCCTCCAATTTCCCTTCTACTGAAGTAGCTGTACCAATTCTAACAAGTAGCCATGGCAACATAATCTTGCAGAATAAAGGACAAAATAATCCTATGATCAGAAATCTAAATAAGAAAAATGGAATGGAAATAATGTGCTCTTAAAGCCTGAAAACAGAGTGACTACTGTACAGGTTACAAATAGAGCAAACTCTCTAATACTTATGAACTCTGAATGAAAACAAACATGCTATATTTACAGCCAAGTTTAAAGATACATTACTAGCAGGGCAAGTTCCACATCACGTATTCTAAAAATAGTGAGATTAAAGAGAATAAAAGTTAAAATGCATTCCTAGCTTACACCTAAAATCATCAATCTATTGGGATCAGCGCCTGAGATGGGCTACCCCAAGTCCAAACTGGTTTGAATTCTGGACTCTCAGCTCCGCAGGACAGACATTCAGTGAGTGTCTCTGACCCAAACCCAGTGGGCAGCAGGGGTGGGAAGAGTCCAGTGACCTTGGCATCACCTGTGTGAAAATGCTGTCCTGAGAGGGTAGAAATGGCCTTCAGTGAAAAGGCACCTGCCCCAGCAAAATTAAGACACAAACATTGTTTTATTAACCATAGCAGAAGCCTTCAGCTTTCAAATTTACTCTCATGGTTTAAAGATTCTTTAAAGAGTTATACCAAGATTTAAATTTAATTTTCACTAAGAAATTACTACTGGGATTTTAGAACATGCTCTTTTTTTCTTTTCTAACAATACTTAAATGTATAATCCGTACGTGCAATTGAATCCCAGGTCTTTAGGCATATTTAATCTTCTAAGCACCCTTAAGGAGATAGTAGTAAGTGGCTTCTATAGGGATTAGTATATGATTCCCAGGGTAGGTGGGTTGACAGGGCACTCTGCACTTGGTCCAAATAAATCCAGAAATGTGTTGCCCACAGCTGCCTTATTTTCTTTAGAGTAACTGAGACAGAGGACTCATACAAGAATTACTGCAAAGAGGATGTACTGATTTTTATCTGTGAAAGGTGATAAAGGCTGTCTGGACTGCTAAATTAGCCTGTAATCTGATCTAATCAATGAAAAACACATGAAGTGTTGCCACTCAACCTTTCCCATCAGCTGCAGGCAGCTGAAACAATCAAAACTGAGATTCTCCAGGAACTGCTTAGACCTGGAACTTTTAGAATAAGATTACCTGCTCCTTTCCCTTTCAATTTCACTTTCAAACTGATGTCTGCCAAAGGCAGCTACATGAGTCATGAAATGTACAGCTTACAAATATAAAGCATTTCCCTAACTACATATTTACTGGTACAAACCCCAACCACCNAAAAAAAAAAAATTTAAGTGTTTTGTCCATACATATACTGGAAGTATAACTATGCACCCTGACCTGACTGTAGTAACTAGTTATGTCACATACACATTTATTAAGTGCCCTGTGCCTCATTTTTCTCTATACTTGCAGGAGATACACTTTTTTGGATAAATACTGTATTTTGTTATCCTCAGAAATCTGCTGTTGTCACTGCTTTACTGAGAGAAACACAAAAACATAGATAAGATCAAAAACTACAGCCAACAAGAAGCCCAACACCTATTTTACACTATTTCAACATGTAATTCACACAGATAGGATTGCTTTGCTTCACCCAGAGGAAATTAAAAAAGGGTAGGAAGGGGAGAATCATTACAATTCTTACTGAAATATTGTCTGGACAATAATACACGTTACTACAGTACAAACTGCATCGTGCTTATCCTTACATAACTTTAAAGCTGTGTATTAGTCCCAAGGAAGCCACAGAGGATGACTCCAGTCTACTGTCCATTTGCTAAAATTCACTATGCAGGGGGCTGCTTCTCTGTGGGAAATTTCTGCAAACCCAGAGATGCAGCCACTTCTCCACAGACCTTGCAATTGTGTTAATCGGGAATCATTCAAAACCAATAAAACTCTAACAATACTAAGAAGATGCTCCTCTTCCCACTACTACCTTCCACCACTACTAGCTCACCCACACACCTTAAACAAGTTAGAGAAAAATACCCTGCAGAAAGCTAGCAGAAGTCACCAATGCAGTGTTTCTTTTCTTCACATCCCAATACAGCATCATGCAGGGGGGTCCTGTTTGACATCAGCACAGGCTACTTCAAGTTTTCATTTTTTTTACTGAACACATAGAGAATACAAATAAAGCACAACCAGCTTGGTTTTAGAGCATGCCAAGGGATTGCTCTTTTCCAGGATGCTACTGCTCTTTTCCAGGATGTTTTGATAAAAACAAACACCTTTGGTGTTTTGAGAGTCACTTGAATGTAATGTGCTTCACACAGCACAAGAGGGGCTGCTTGATTTTCCAAAGTGCTTATTTAAGAAACCCAAATTTAGCAGAATGACAAGGAAATTATATGTACAAACAATAGCTGTTAGGATAATTTTAGCTTCCTTCCACACCTGCAAATATGTATTGTACAAGGAGGCTGCCTTGTCTCTCACGTAGGGAAATTCTCTCTGCCCCTGAATGCTGGTGAGAAGCTCCATCCTGCTCTTCTGAACACCTGAGAAGCCACACAGGGCTGACAAGCCCAACATCAGGGCTACCCCCACCCCTGCTCCCTCTGTCTGCTTTGCTCCCTACACCCACACCTAGGCTGTGATGGACAGCTCACAGGAAATTAAACCCTGCAGGCAGAAGTGGTCCATCCCTGCAGATGAGGAGACAGAATGATTTCTAAGGGCTCAAGTCCTTCATCCTCATCACCTCCCTCTCCTCTTGAGCCTTTTGCCTTACAGCTCCTCTTAAAGCAGTATCACCTGTTGCCTTATATCCCTTCTGCTTATCAAATTCTACTGGATTTAAGGCACCCTGGCCAACTACACAGACCACACCTATAAGAATGAACTTTAACTTAGCAGATGAATTATACAAGTGTCAGGGATGGAAAATGAGGAGACAGAAGAACCCAGCATGGCTATTAAATTTGTCAGAGTAGGACCTCTCCTACTGGGTTTTACAGCTGCTGCAGCTACACCACCCCAACCCTTCAGCAAATCTCTCTCTCCACCAGCTCAGAGACAGTGATCAATGCAGGAAAAGGGACAAGTGTTAAAATGAAGCATTGCACGACCCCTTCTCTTCACAGACCTCCCTTCTCCTGCCACCCACCCGGGTGCCAGCCCTGCCTCCCACACAGGGTGCAGAGGCCTGGGGAGGGATTTTCCACTCCCTTCCTCCCTGCACAGGAATGCAGGAGAGACTTCAGTTTAGTGCTGAGCTGGTAAATGCCTCATTTCACTGAGCAAGCAGTTTTAGGCAGGACACTATATAACAGGCAGGCTCCAGCATTCTGATATTGTGTGTATTGAGCCACATCTTCCCTGTCATAACCTCTGGGAAATACTCAACTGTAAGACCCTTTCCAGGAATGCACAATGCATTGGGCAATACTCAGAGCCCTGCTGCACCATGAAATGTGTTTCTTGTGCTTTGCACCTCGCCATGCCTTCATAAATTCAGCTTTCCTGGACTGAAAGTCACAAGCAAATCTCAGTATCTCTAAAATGTAAATCTTACATTTTGACCCTGGAAACCCAAGCTGGCTTTGCTCAGTGAATTGGAGAAAGAATCTAGAGAGGAGCTGCACAAGGGTCTTGTCCTGCCCCATCACAGACTGCTTTTTGCCATATATAACTCTCTAAGAAGTCAGGAAATGGCAAAATCCTATAGTCTGTAAGGAAAGGAAAATCAAGTATTGCCCTTTTATACTTTAAAAGAGTAAAAAGAACTTTTGGCTTTTTCTTCCTTTAGTAATAAAAATACCATTTTAGACTCTGCTGCTGAAGAATGTGCTTCAAAGTGGGCAATAGAATCGCAGAGAATTGTTCTAAGCTGCCTGTTTTCACAAGCCATTCTCATGAAGTGGGTCCCTGATGAAGGGGGCAGCCCTCCCAGGCAATGCTGCAGCCAACATTTGATTTGGTTACTCTACTGAAATAGCAAGAGAAAGGCAAGACAAAATACTGAGTGCAGTGTCAGAGTATTTTAACTCTACATACAGATCACTACTGAAATATACTCTCATTTTGCAAATTACAAATTCAATTGCAGAAACAACTACTGAGGCACCTCAGCATGGAGCAAGAAATAAGAAATGCAAGATAGCTGTAATGTCAAAAGGAGGGTGCTTAGAGTCCCCACTGAAACGGCTTCACCTTCACTTCTAGCCCAGAAGAAAACAGGGATTTTTAAGGCTCGTGCAACATCACCGTGCTCAGGTGCTGCTGCTGCAGGAACTACACAGAGGGAAGGAGACTGCTGCAAGCACTATGTACATTACTCATGAGGTCACAGCAAAGCTCAGCCACTGCCTGCCCTGCACCCCAGAAAGCCCTTGAACTCCACAAACAAATCAGTGATAAAATTTAGATGCAACAGCCCCACTTCAGACTGCCCAGAGAAGTTCTTATTAATACTTCAGAGGTGTATCTGTAATCAATTCAGCTGCAGTGAGGGAAGGCAAGATGCACTTTGGTCCTGCAGGTATTGCAGGGCACAGAGGCAGAGGAGACACAATTGTCCTCAGCTTCCTAAATCCTCATGGAGCACTAACTCCTCCAGTTTTCACTATCACAAGGACAAGAGGACACAGTCTCAAACTGCATCAAGGGAAATATAGGTTCAATATCAGGAAAAAGTTTTTCACGGAAAGAATGATAAAGTACTGGAATGGCCTGCCCGGTGGAGTCACCATCCCTGGATGTGACACTTGGTGCCATGGTCTAGTTGAGGTGTTAGAACATGGGTTGGACTTGATGATTTTAAGTCTCTTCCAGCCTAGAAATTCTGTGATTCTGTGAACAAAGGAGTTCCTCAGCACACACTGCTGTGGAATACATTTCTCACCTTCTCTCCCTTTCAAACTTTTTCTGTAACTTTACACCACAGTTAGCTGCTCACAGCTGATCCTCAGCTGCATCTTCCAGCCAGCAGCAGCATTTCCTTCGTTCCGCAAAACAACCAGAAAAACACACGTGAAGAAATACGCGGTACCGAGAGGGCTACAGGTACAGCCAGGTGGGAGTGCCCGCGGCTCGCAGGGAAGCGATGGCACAGGGGAAGGCAGCGCTGCAGCATGCCTCAAATGCCATTGACCTCCGGTTAAACGAACTTGTGGGCAAATATGTAATCACTTTATCACACACACGCCAAGGGCAGTTCTGAAGCTGTTCATTCTCTCAGGTGGAGCAAGTAAATTAGTCCTTGGGAAAAGACAGGGATTAAACGTTTGTGCACGCCTCTATCCTCGTGAACTCTGGTCTAGGGGAACCGGGCTCTGCTTTTCTACTTGCTCCCTCCGAACATCCGTCCCGTTCTGGAGGAACACCCTCCTTCCACGTCTGCCCCACGCACACCAGCGTCTGCTCCTTTCTCTGAGGTCAATTTCTAAGGCTACTTTTTACAAAACTGTTTCAGTCACCCTTGAGAAACGAAAAGGCGCTGCTTTGCAGGGATGGCTAGTAAGTCCAAAGGCACCGCCAGCTTCATGCAAACCGCTTTGCCCCCACCCCCATGCCCGATCGAGAGTAGGGCGGTGGAAGGAGGAACTGGAGAGAGGGTGGTGTCGGACGTTTCGAGATGACTAGGGCAAAGTCACCCAAGCCATTCTCTTAAAGCCAGGGGAGGAGGGGGGCTTCCTTTACTTCTTTAACCCCTCCTTTCATAGTACCCAACTCTCCCCACCTTTCTTGGGCTGAAAAGATGTGAAAACGTCCTGACGGCAGATCCAGAAGATCCCTCGCCCTGCAGGAGGCTCGGTCAGGCTCCCACCGGGAGCCTCAGCCCAGGAGCAGACCCATCCCCACGACCAGACGGGGCGGCGGAGCCTCCACCGGCCGCGCACGGACGGGGCTGTGGGGACCGCGCCGGCGGATACGAGGGCGGAAAGTTCAAGCCCAGCTCGCCGGCATCCCGCCCGTCCCTTCCCGAGGGGCTGTGTCCGTAACACACACGCCGTCGAGGGTCCCGGCGCGGCGCACAGGGTGTGAACTCTCGCCGCTGGAAAGACGCCCGGAGGAGCAGCACGAGATGCGCGGGGCCAGCCCCTCACTCCCGGCTCGGCTCCGGCGCCCCTCGGGCAGCAGAGCCGCCTCCCCCCACAGCCCCCATTCCGGGGCCGGACCGCCCCCGCTCCCCTACCTTCCAACAGCACCTCCTTGCCGGCCCGTTTGAGCGCCTGCACCGCCTCGTCGTGAGTGGCATCCCGCAGGTCGGTGCCGTTCACGGCCAGGATGGCATCGCCCACGTAGAGAGCCTGGGTCTGGTCAGCCGCCAGCCCCTTGAAAATCTTGCTGATGAGGATGGGCATCTTGTTCTCCTTGCCCCCCTTGATGCTGATGCCCAGCCCGCCCAGCTCCTGCTTCAGCACCTTCACGCAGCGCTTCTTGTTGGAGATGGCCTCGGGCACCTGCTCGGGGGGGTCGGTGAAGG
>VWYP01020303.1:1032490-1135288 GCA_013400435.1 Pycnonotus jocosus | reverse complement strand
CCCGGGCTGTGATGGCATCGGGCGCTGCGGGGACCCCGCCGGAGCGGCGGTGCCAGCCCCGGCAGCTGCCGTCTGCAGTGGGTGTAGGGGGAACTGAGGGAAACCAACGGCAGGGAAGAGATAACGAAAACCCAACTCTTTTTTTCCCCGGCGATTTTCCTGTAAAGTTTTAGAGAATTAAAACTAACGGGAGGCCTCAAGGTACTTAAATTTCAGCTGTATGGAAGTAGGATACAAGTTATTTCACGGCTTTGTAGGATAGCGGTATTAAGTGCTTATGACAGGCACTTTTGCACATTTTTATAATTGTTTTCTATGCCCTTTGATTACAAATCTTAAAGACTCGTGGAGGCTGCAGTGTCCCATTTTGCAGTTTTTCCCATACTAGATGCCCGACAAGGGGCTTGAAGCTCCAGCTCAGGCATCAGAGCCGGACACACTTTCACATTGCCTTTCAGAAATGTCCCCAACAGGCCTGGAGGTGCTCCCCCACAGCATCTGCAGACAGGGAGCACCTCCAGGACTGCCTCTGTTTCTGCTCCTTGCAGAGCAGCTCTGCTTCCTTTCTAAGCTAAAATGAAGATTCCAGCGGTTCTGGACCGTTTGGTGTGTGTGAACAACACTTTGTGGAGGTTGGGACAGCCAGAGAAGTTGTTAGTCTCAATCAGTTCAGCCATGTGAGTCATGTGGCTCCCTAAGGGCTGCATCTTGCCCTTTTTTAAAGTGATGCCATTAATTTCTGACACTGGGGGTTTGCTTCCAGGTACACCCATGTGCCCCAGGTTAGTGTGGGCTGGGCAACTTGGGACTCACCTCCTCAGCGTGGGGTGGGACCTGTACATGGGATCATCATCTGAACAAGCTTGTCTTGGTTTAGTAGGGTCTCTTAGACCATGCTGCCGGCACTAAGCTACAGAAAACACTTTCCCTTCCCTCCAAAAGGCAGCTGAAGAAGGCCTCTACCCTGCTTCGTCTGCAGCCTCATCCAGGCTACGCTCAGTACCCTCCGCCCCGTAGGAATGCAACCCTGCACCTATGGAGAGTGAGAATCCACAGGTGATGGGTTATTCAAGGATAATGAGTGGGTGGAGAAAAAGCAGACGGAAGAGAGGTCTCTTCATTTCTCATGTTAATCACTGCAAGGTGAAAAGCTATAATTAAGTTTTCAGGGCTGTGAATCCTGAGTGAAAAGAAGCATGTCCCGCTAAACCTGAACAAGGCACTTAATCTCTGTACAGAAGGAGGCTGCAACACACCCTTTTCTCCAGCTGATTCCTCCCTTGCTGATTTAGGTAGCTCATGTACAATATCCTGGGTGTTTGGGTTGGTGGGCTTTTGTAGATCCCATTCCCACATACAAGGTATAGTCAATGAATCTGCTCCTTTGGTTCCAGCAGCTTCAGGTAGGTGAGAGAAGGATGGGAGGGAAAGGACAGGCTTGCAAAAATCAGGTGTTACAGTGCCAGTTGTCATAGAACTCACAGTCCTGTGTAGTTTCAAGCCCAAGTGTCCAGGCCAAGTTATAAAATCAGACATCTGTTTCCAAGCAATCAGCTCTTACCAGTTATTTCATGTTTCTACTTCACAAATTAATAAAGGATCGGTGCTACTGCTAATGGAAATGTGTGTTTTTTAAGTAGTTTCAGAAAATTTACAATGAAGAGATATTGAGGTGGTTTCTGTGCTGTTGTGCAAAGGTAATAGAGAAAGGAAAGTAAATATTTAATGCCTGACGCTCCTTCGGCACGCTGTGTGTTTGGGCTGTGTTTGCTGAGTGTGTCTGGTGCTCCAGTGGGATTCCCATGGAGCTCTCTTGTATAGACAATTGCACTGTGTGTATCTGAGAGCTGTGCTTGTTCCAGCTATTTTCCTTTCCCATTCCCACACAGGTAAATAATAAAGTTTCCCAGGGCCAGATCTGAGATATGGATCCCCAGTACAAAAAATACTATAGCAGCATTCACTGCTTCCTCCACCCGCTTTCTGTCCACCTTGGATCTGTAAAGAAAACAGAGGTGATGTTTTAGTCTTGAAAATAAAGGTAAAGATCGTGTAAGAGATGCTAAGGCACAGGCTTGAGGCAAACAGTGTCCCAGATTGTGTTTCCTCCTGGAGACACTGCAATTGATACCTGATGTCTGTGTTCCCTGTCCTGGGAGCCCAGGCTCATAATTGTGTTTGTGTACCCCGAGTCTTTGTGTACCCCAGGAGCAACTTTGGGCTGCTGAACTGAGGGTGAGAAGGAAAAGGTGTCTTGAGACTTCTTTGCTGGTACCCCAGCCAACATTACTGTCCTTGGTCCTGCCTCAGGTCTGCCAGTCACACTTGCAGGGTGATTTCTGAAATTCAGCTTTGTGCAGCAGGAGCAGAAACAAAAGCTAAAGAACAGGTGTTTAATTGGGTGTTCAGCTATTGGATGCTCAGGTTTGCCACAGATAACGTTGTTCCAAAGTCAGCTGCTGGTTCCTAATGGTTTCCAGGGCATAGCAGAAAGCAAATTCCTAATTTCAACTACAAACTTTTCCTGACAGTGTTGTTTCTGGCAGCATCTGTAGTTACTCACACTGCAATTGCAGTGTTCCCTGTGACTGTCTGCAAAGAAGCTGGGATGTGTGGTGGGATGGCCAAAGCACTCGATACTTCCAAACCTCCATCTCTAATCACTAGAAAGGCTTTCAGCACAGACAAAACTTAGCAAAACTCTCTCTCCCTCCATCAGTTGTCTTTCTGAAAGGGTTTGCTGTGAAGAATGGAGTCTTTTAAACAAGACAAAAAGTAACTTTTTGATTTTTGTATTTTAGTAGTCCTTAAATCTTTGAACTAGATTAGTGTCCCTTTCACTCCTGCTGTATAAACAAATTGTTAGGCAAGATAATGCTAATAGCTGCTGTTGACCTGCAGGGGCCTATGGGCTCAGCTAAAGTCAAGGGCCTAAATGGAAGAAGCAGTTCAGTGAACTGGAAGAAGTCAGGGCATTGAAAAACACAGAAGCTGCTTCCCAGGACAAGGAGCACTGAAGCATGTGTGCAGGTCATAAAGTGCACCAATGATGTCTGAGGAACTGCCTGGGTGACCAGGCAAGAGCAAGGGGTTTGGGGTCTGTACATGTGTGCAAGAACAAAAATACAAGAAAAAACTGTGCAGAATGGGTTGTGGGTATGGCACTGGGGATGTGTGCCATATCACAGCTTTACTATAGATGCCACTGGAGACAGAATGAGGACACTGCCTGTTACTGGGGGGTTTTCCCTCTCTTTTCAGGCAAAGAGGTCAGTGTTCACATCTTGTGTAAATAAACTGTCTTCCTGATAGCAAAATCATTGCAAGGCCACATATGCAAGCTCACCACTCAGTTGTGCAGAGAACATAGCTCCTATTCCACTCACAGGCAGAGAAGGTAAGGACACAAGAGGGCCTTTCTGTAGCTATGGCTTCTTTATGACTGTCTGTGCTTTTCTGTTGCAGAGGTGTAAATTTTGAAGGACTCAAAAAAGGCTCAAACCGTCTTATTTTTCTTTCTTTTTGCATTATTGGTGTTATAACAGCTCAAAGCCAGCTCAGCCAAAACTGCTTTAAATTGGAAACAAGAGGGTTGTGATCCTTGAATGTGTTTCACATGACGGAGGTTGGACAGAATCAGGTCTGGATAATGACGTTCCCATCTTGTTACCCTGACACCGACCAGCTCAGCAGATGGATCTGGATTAGGAAGGAAGTCCAGTGTTGGAAGGCCAGTGCTGGAAACTTGACAAGTAATGAGAAAGCTGGAAGGAAGTTCAGCTCCTTCAGTGATCCCAATCACTGAAGCAGTCAAGTTTAAGTTCTTTTCTGAGGAACATGCCTGAACTACCTGTTCCCCTATAGCAGCCCCTCCTCTATGCCTTTGCCTGATGGGATGCAGCAGAGCAAGCTCCAGTGCTGATGCTGATGTCCTCATTGCATGGTGGGGGGATGTCACACATGGCCTGTGTCATGCCTTCCAACAGGAATTGCTGGTGCAGGGCAGGCAGCCCACCTAATCCCCAGGAGTAATCCTCCCTTCCTCAGGGCTGAGGGGAGCCTGTTGGCTTTAAAGTCAGCATTCAGTAATCATTGCTCATTGGTGCTGGTGGGGTTTATGAAGATGTCAAGAATGCCTGAAGTTCTTCTGGAGGATAACCTGGAGGTTGCATTATGGTTTCTTTTCCAAACTACAAAAGCATTTGTTATTCCTTTCCTAGTTTGAAGCTACCCAGGTTTTTCCACACATCATGGCATTTGAAAATAAAATGAATGCATAACTGCTTGCCAGCAAATGCTTTATGCATTCAGTTTTTCAAAGCAGGAACCTACTTGTGTGTACATGAAAGAGGTATGTGTGTGAAATCCATATGTGCACCTACCTGAGTCACATGAGCAAATATTCCCACAGCCATGGAGTTGTGGGCCAGGATGCAAATGAACATCTCCCTGCTGCGAATACAACTCTGGCACAAGTTAATGCCGAAGTGGGTGCCAGAAGTGTTCAGGTTTCTTGTGCACACAGATTGGAGTCTGTTTCTTTCTACCATTAAAGTTACTTTAAAATAGAAAGGATCAAGCTCAGAACTAGAAACTTTTGCCTTGACTTCAAGCAATTTTATGAAAGAAGTAAATTCAAAAGACTCTGAAAATAAAGTTTCATAGCTACACTGTTTACACTATAGCAGAGTTTTTCCTGGCTTTGTGTCCTTCACTTGCTATGCAGATCTCTCTCAATGCGTTAGTTTCTTAACTTTTTCATTCCAAGTTACTTTGATCCTGCAGGTTCTTGAATTAGTTTTTTATCTCTTGCATACCGATCTCCCTCTACTCTGTAAGCCCAGGATGTTTTAAATGCCAACATCAGAGGTTTGCATTGCAGTAATTCTTGAACATATAATAGATAATGAAAAAGGTAGTGGGACTCCAGATACCATCCAACAGCTCTGTTTTCATTTTCATCAGAAACACATTAATCTGGTTGGGTGTCAAAACAACAAAAGCATTTTTTATCATCTTGTTCTTTCCTCTTGGTCTTAACCTTGGTGCAAGCCATTTTTTTTTAATGTTGTAGAGGTGAGATGTGTTGTGTGTTACAACCATGTGATCTGACCCATCAACCCAGTGACTGTATTCCCATGTCCTCAGCCTGTCAAATCCTGTAACATTCCTGCAAGTCTCACTGGGAGGTTCCCCACTTCCACTCCTCTCCTGCCATGGTGCCTGTGACACACAATGTCCATAGGGCCTTTGGACTTTTCCTGCCCTGGGATCCCCTGTGGTATTCACTTCTCCTGCAGTATTCACCAGAGAACTGTGCCTGCAACCTGCTGCCCATAGAAGGAGAGAAACTGGCTGCCGTGCAGGTGCCAGAAGTGTTTGTTTCCTTTGTGCAAAGTAGTTCAGCTAGCAAAGCTAGTTTTCTCCAGCTGTACCCTCTCAGGTGAAATAAGGTCATTGTCCCTCTTTCCATGCAACTTCCAAGGCTGTAAATCAACCTATTACAGTGGTGAGAAACAGAGATGGTTTATTCAGACCAAAGGGAAATGAAGAAAGGAGTTTGCAATTTGGAGACAGACTGTTCTCCAAGATTGGTCCTACAAAGATGATGCTGAGCTCACACTGTGACTTCAGCACAAGTTTTTCTCCCAAGAGCATCCCCAAGCCCAAGAAAGGAAAGTGCCATGGCTCTCCTAGTTACCAAAGAAGAGCTCTTTAGGAGCCCTCCAGGACCTGAGCAAGGCTCCCCTACCTGCCTGTCCTTGCTTGGAGTAGCAACTTGATACTCCAAGTAGGAGAGGTTCTCTGTACTTCAGAAGCACTTTACTTTCTCACTGCCATCACCAGAGAGGGCAAGGAGCCCAGGCAGCCCCTTCAAGGTCTGCACAGTGGCAGTGAATGTGAGCTGCAAACCTGAAACTGCATCTTGCTCCCTCCCACGGCAGGGCAGGACCTGTTCAAAGGGGAAGTAGTGGATTTCCTGAGAAACACCTTGTTTCTGCTGCACAGAGAGCCTGCTCCACCAAGGGCTGAGAGAGTATGGAACTGTCACTGCAATGCTCACCTCCATGTCTTCTATAACACTACTATATTATCTTGCATGTGTGTGTGGCATTGCCTTTTGTTTGTTTCATTTTTTGAGCTCTGCAATGGCTGAGTTGCAATGGCTGAGAATCTCTTGCTTCAGGTAATAACTGTGCTGGTTGTCTTTTCACAGCTTTGTAAATCAGGTGTAAATCTAGAGGGGGCAAGAGAACACTGATCTCAGAGAAATGAGAATCAGCCTCACTATATTTTATATTCTTGGATGGTTCTCTTGTGGTCTACAAATAAGACACAAAGGGTCTGCATTTAATTCGGATGGGTATCATCACATTTGGGGGATTAATTACAGACCAAATTATGAGGCAGGTCTGGGAGGGAAGTGTTGAAAGTGTGTTCTTATTTTAGTGTAAGATCTCTGAGTTAGCTTTCCATTGTCAGTAATCACCTGAAAGAAATGTAGGGGCAGACTCAAGCAAGGCAGGGCAGGAGCAGATCCCCTACACACGATAGATCCATTCACTGCTACAGTTGTCAAATGGGCCACAGTTCTTTGTTAAATCAGATGCTTCTCTTGGAGGTAAACCCACCATATTTACAAATCATGGACAAAGTTGCTTCAAATTCCATTTTAAGAAACTGTGAAGGTATTTGACACTGAAATCTAAGTGGCACTGGTTACATGACGTTTAAGCATCTTTTGTTAATCCCATCTGTTGAACACTACATTCTAGGACAGTTGTTTGAGCCCTTTCCCCATCTGCCTGAAAGATTTATTAAGCAAAGTTTTTTGTTGTTTGGTTATGGATTGTCTTTATGTCAGTATTTTCCTCTGTATATGCCCTCATCTGCAAGCTCTGACAGCCACTGTTGACAGACAAACCCTTGTTTTGTGTCCTAGTTCTCTGTCCATTAATGGATACAATAATACTGAATTTCTTTTTAAAGTACCTTAACTTTCTTTTGAGAAACAGAATCATTTGAGCTACAGAATGACATTTCTCAATATTCCAGATGAAAAAAGGTGAAAAAGTCACAGAGGTTGCAGGAACCTCAGATGTAATCTATACTTCACCACCCAGTACTGCCAAACCACATCCCCTTTAGCTCTTCCACACTGTGCACACTCTTGGTTGTGTGATAAGTGAACAGCCTGCCCTACCCTACCCTACCCTACCCATTCTATGTTCACTGTGGCCACTGCCACTGCTTCTGCCCAAAAGTCTACCTAGATGGAAAGCTCTCGGTAGTTGGAGCTTTTTGGTACATGACTAATAGATATGACATACTAACCAGATTTATTTTTGTTTATTTAACCCAGAACTAGTATCTACTCTAGAACTGAAAACTATGTTCAGATTGAAACACATTCACTGATCTTCTGGCAGCATGGAATAGACTGAATCCTTTTTCAAATTGGTATTGTAGTGAAAGTGAGTTTTTTGCATCTTTTCTTTAAAAGTTTGGTAGGTGATATTAGTTTGTAGGTGATATTAGTATGTGCTGAAACATACTTAATGGAAAACATTTCAAAGATTGTGTGGTTTCTGAAATATTGGGGTTTTATTTAGTATTTATCTAGTACAGATTAAAAATAGGTTGTTAAAATGAAGGTAGTAATAGAAATTGCACAATGTGTTTAACAATTCGTGGGATAGTCAGCACAGTTATTCAGGCAAGTATACTTCCTCTGGGAATCTGGTTCTACCACATATAATTAGACAAAAAACAGTGGGGAGAAGGAGGTGCTTTTAGCAAAATATGCTTTTTTATGCTAATGCAAATACAGAATAACTTTCTCACTAGATTTGAACTGAGACAAATAAGCATGAGCCTCTGAAATCCAGCACCAAGAACACACAGGAGGGTAACTCTGGACTGCTTCCCAGTTGCCTACAGCAACTCTGATTTTTTCTGGGTGGCAATCCATTATTAAAACATAACAATAAAAGCAAGATTGCTGTACATTTACTATAAAAGTAAAAATGCAGTCATGATAACAGTGATAAGCTTGTATAATTGTAGTATATACTTGGCCAGAGAACACAAAATTCCTGAAGATAGTGCTGTTTTGAGCCTATGAGAATGAATCTATTTTTTTAATCCAGACTCTTTAATGTTGTTTTAAGGCTGGCTTAGAATTAATGTGGGGAAGTGCAACCAGCAGTGCTGGGAGCAGTGTGGAAAAACAACTTCAGCCTCATGGAAGAGCCCATGTGGTGATCATCACCACCAATCCAAGGCAGTGGAGGGTGAGTCCTGAAGTACAGTGTAAAGGCCTGGAGAAGGATTTGAATGGGGACATGCACCAAATGCTGCAGAATGAAGATCACTTGTTGGTCAGCAGACAAATGTCTGACTCCTGCTAGTCTTTCACAGCTCTCCCCTACCATATCTGAGGGTAGCAGCTGCAGCTTTCTGGAAATCAACATTATTTGGTGGCAGAATCTTTTTTTTTTCCTTCTTTTTTCTTTTTTTTTTTTTTTTTTTTTTTTTTTTTAAACATTTTGTTCATACAGTGCTGCATTCCAGTTCCATTCACTGCCAGGAAACTCTCTGGGCCCCTCTCTCTGCTGTTGTGGCAGCAGTTGTGAAATCAGTGTGAACATTTATAGAGCTAAACAGCTGTCAGTGTTCTCTTACAAACCAGACACCCCCAGCCCCAAAAGACCCAAGACTCCCAGATTTTTGTGTGCCTTTCTGCAGACAGTCCAGCAGCTCTGAGCATTCACGCCTCACTGACATTTGCAGGGCTCCCACGATCCCTGGGGCAGTGATGGACCAGAAGGTCTAGATGGGGATAACTGTAGAGCTCTAAGTCTTCAAGCCTTTCACATCTGCACAACAAATGTGAAACATCTGTTGTCTCATGGAGAGTGTTTGTTTCCTTAAGAAAATCCCTAACTTATTGGGGTCTTGGCTTAGCGTGATGCTCGCGTGGGAAATCACGTCTCTTGGATGGGATGTTTGGCTCACTGTCCACATGGCAAATGAAGTGGCTGTTGTGAGGGTCCCTGCAACAATGGCTTCTGCTGTATCAGGTGACACTTCCTGAACCACCAGCCTGATCAGTTCCTCTAGTCCAGCTGTGTTGCAGTCCTACATCATCTACTGTAGATTTTCTTAAACCATGAGTAAAATATCCCCTATTTATCTTTATTGTGTGCAAAGGGCTGTTCTGCATGTTCATTTCTGATACTGCAGGAACAATTTCTACTGAGTAGTTAAAAGTAGCTCATCAGTGTGTAAGTTTGTCAGTTCTGCAGCAGATACAGCTTGGGGGTCTGGCTGTATCTTGGGTCTGGCTCAGCACAGCCAGATTTGCCATTCCATGTACAAACACATTGACTCATTCAATATTGTCTATAAAATGATCTAGGTATAGCAGGAACTGTTTGAGAGAATCTCTGGGTCTGTTCAAAATTCCCATATGTAATCTCACCTAATTTCTCCTGAAGGAATTAGACAAAGACTTTACTGTGAGGGTGTTAGTGAGCTCAGGCAATCACCTTGTCTGAGATCAGTCCCTTATGTCAGCCCTGCAGGGACCAGCTGAGAGCTCTGGGATGACCCAGGGAATCAATGTCTAAATGTGCAGGGTGTGCTCCCAGGTGCAGCCCTGACACCAGCACCACTACAGATGTATGAACACATACATATAGGACACGCCAAATGTCTGTAACTTAAATTCCATTGTTCACAAACACATAAGGCTTCTGGCTCCATAGCAAGAGATCTGGAAATCTTGGCATTTTAAACTGCTTCCAAGTCCCAAATGAAACCCTGGGACAAACCCCAAAGATTCTGGAAGTGGGACTCTGTCTCTGCACTCTCTTTTAGGTTAGTTTTGGTGGCAAACTCAAGACAAAAGTTTCTGTTTCCATCATGTTGCTGCAAGAGTTTCTTGGGAATTGTTTTTAAGACAACCCATTTAGTGTGTTTAAGAATGAGTCAGGAAAAGCAGGGAGACTATAAATGCATCTGTCATGGCCACTGTACCACTTGTCAATTCTGTTTGAAATACAACTTTGGTTGTGGTGAACTGCCATTACATCTGGGCCCAGTGCATTGACATGTTTGGGTAAGAAATGTGTCAGCTTTTGTTGAAACTCACTTATTGAGAAACATGGAGGATTTATGCTTCTATTCTGATCCTTTGAATTATTCTCAGAAGGTTTTCCCCAGTAGAAAAAGAAAATTCAAGGTTCATACTAATTTTCTTGAAATATTACTTTGACTTCTGAGGGGCTTTGAAGGGAACACCACTGTTCAACAGATGAGTGTTGCAGAAGGGAGTATAAAATCACAAATAAAGCAAATTCCCTTTCTGTGCTTTCCTGGCCTACAACACTCCTAAGTTTATCCCCCTATATCTTTGCACACAGCAGGTTTCCCTGTGTTGCCTATGATCAGCTTATCACTAAAATTGCCCAAGTGCTGAGATACAGACTGGATGAGAGGATCAAAGGAAGGTGGAAAATTAGTTTGTTAGTGATCCATGACCTGGAATAACTGTCAGCCAGTTACCAGTGGTGTATCTCAGAGATTGATGTTGGAGCCAATGTTGTTTAATGTCTTTATTAATGGCACATGGGGATAAAGTGCACTCTCAGTGAGTTTGTGGACAAGCAATCAATAACCTGGAGGGCAGGGCTTCTATTCAGAGGGCCTTGGACAGGCTGGAGAGGTGAGCTGACAGGTACTTGTGAAGTTCAGCAAATGTCAATGCATTTTCCTGCAGTTGAACCAGAATAACCCACTGCACCAGTGCAAGCTGGGGCCAAATGACTTGGAAGGAGTTTTGCAGAAAAGACCTGGGAGTCTAGCTGGAGTGTGGAGTGTGTCCTCTCAATGTCATCATGGGCTGTGTTACCAAAACAGTAGCTAGCAGGAGGGAAGTGATTTTTCCCCCATTAATTAGCATCTTTAAGACTGCATCTGGAGCAGTGTGACCAGTTCTGGGCTCCCTGGAGCAAGCAAAACATTAACAAACCAGCATAAGTCCCACAGAGATTCACTGAGAGGTTCAGGGGTTGAAGCATTTGCTGTAAGAGGAGAGAATGAGAGAGTTGGGCTTGTTCAGCCTGGAGGGGGCTCAGGGATTCTTGGTGCTGTTTCCAGCCTCCTGAGAGGAGGGTGTGGAGTAGAGTAGACATACACAGACTCTTCTTGGTGTGCCCAGGGAAGTGATGGGCACAACTTGAAATGTGGGAAATTGATACAAGGATTCCTAAGGGACAGGGTGGAAACCCAGCAAGGGTGGGCAAAAGTTGAAACAGTGACCCAGAAAGACTGTGAATTTCCATCCTTGTAGATATCAATTGGACAGAGCCCCTGAGCGAGCTGCACTGGCCCTAACCCTGCTCTGAACAGAAGGCTGGACTAGACACCTCCAGCAGTTCTGTGATGTTGTGGCTGAGTTAGCTAAAAGGAAGGCAGAGCCAGGAAAGACCTGTGCTTTCCTAGCCATGTCAGCTTGTGCTTTCCTAGCCATGTCAGCTTGTTCTCTGCAGGCAGCAGGACAGCAGAGCACACTCCACTGCACATCAGCTGTGTATCTCCTATTTTTAGCAAATACTGGGAAATGAGTAAGTCCACCTACATACTGACTGTCCATCAACACTGTTTAGTCACGTGAATCTAATTGACCTCCCAATGAAGTGCGATTATAAGATTCCCACCCTTATAATGGGATTTGAAAAAGGTCCCATAAAACAGTAGGATTTTAAAAAGCTGCAGCATTAGAGGCAGAAGTCATAGTAAATCATACATAACTTTCCCCTGCCCTTTCCCAGTGCCCCATCAGATACACACACATTAATTCCCACACACATGCACCCTCCTCTGTGGTATCTGCAGTTCTGTACTGTAAATCCTACAGCGCTAAAATTAATTAAAAGGGAGATGCATATCTCTCAAAAATGGAATGAGACTCTTCATTACACACAAGAATGTTTTAAACCTTCAAGAACACCATGGGAAAGCTGGAAGGTTGAGGCTATAAAAGATATGAAGAGATCAAAGAATATTGGTTTCATCAACCTGTGTTTTTTCATGATAGTCTTAATTCAGAACAGAGTGTAGTTAGTCAGGTGTGATTAACTTCTTCTGGGATCTGACATGTTACTTTCTTTTGTAGCAAGAACCAAGTAACAAATCACCAGAAATGTGCCATTACCTGAAAGAATATGATCTTTTGATTCTCCTCTGCTGTGGCTGAACAAGTGTCCTTTGTTCTTTGAGTAGAAGAGTGATAGAAAGGGCTTTGCACAGAATAATGTAAGGAAGAATTGGGCCTTATATAACATTCTCGGCAGGAAAAGGACAATTTGGGGAGGGGTTTCATTAATGCCCTGATCTCTGCAGGAAACCCAGCGGGGAGGAAGGGAAGAGCAGCGAGTACAATCAGACGTTTGTTAGGTGAAATTGGACCTATGAGCGTATGAGAGGCTGCACGTTCATTCAGACAATGCAGTAAAATAAACAGAGTGTGACAGCGAGAGATGAATGGGAAGTTAATTCTATTCACATTTACAAGATTTCAATGGCAATATTTTCTGAACAATGGTCCCTATTGATGCTACAAGTGCTTACACATTGTGCCTGCTACTTGCTGAACAGACATGACACTATTCGAGCAGCTGTATTCTCTAATTGGGAAGGGAAGTTTCCAAAAATGATGAAAGGCTATATCTCATCCATGATGGAACTGTTTGGAATCTAACTCATTTTGGTGCCCGATTTTTTTTTTCCCTCCTAATTGGCATCTCTTAGATTTGTTCTCTCAAGTGGCAGAGCAACTAGAGGCCAAACTTTATTAACTTCAAGTTTAATACTTCAGTATATTATCACTAGTGCTTATCAGAATAACAAAATAAACAGTAGTTTTGTCTACATTAGAGGAAGTTTGCCGTTTTGAGCAGGCCATTTAGATATACATCTCCTTTGCCTTTATAAACTGTGTCTCCACTAAGAGGATTTGAGTGTCTACATGGTTCAACTGATTGGCAAACTTCCCCTGGTGCATACAAGGTCCCTGTACATTTTCTTATTCTAAGAAAGTAATTTGCCATAATGAAATACTTGGGGAAAAAGGGAGTGGACTGAGAAGAAAAAAAAAGTCTGATCTCATGTGAAATAACTTATTACTTGTGTTACTAAAGGACTTCTATATAAATATGTACTGTTTAGAGGTATGGATTCTTCATGCTTTTAAACAACATAGTTCTAGCCAGCAAAAACTTTAGCCATGAACATGACAAACCTCTGTCTTGAAGTCTGAGCCAAGTTTAACACCACCTGTCTGTCTTAAAGGCCAATTCTACACAATTTGGCTAGAAAAGCAAATTTACTTTACTTCTGTGGATCCTGTGTGTTTGCTTGCTTGCTGTCTGTACACCAAGCTGCCTGATTTTCTCCACATTTTGTGCTAAAATCAGCCCCTCCCTGGCCATGGGGACAGCAGGCTGCTGTAAGCAGGTCCAGATGCTGCCTGACATCTGGGGAAACTCTGGGTCATTTCTAGTCTGGGATCTAAAAATCACCAACCAGAGTTCCAGTCTCTTCCCTCATCTCTTCATTTGGTACAGCCCAACCCTCCTTGGTTTGAAACCATTTCCTCTATTATTTTGGGTCCCCAGGGTTTTTTTACATAAGCTCCGTGGAATTTGGTCCTATTGGCAGAGCTGTGCTGGTGGTTTAACCTTTGAAGGACTCAACAGGGAAGGACAGGAAAGTTTAGAATGGATTTTCTTGATTATAGAAACACTGTTCTTGAATTACTTCAAATGAATGAAAACTTACCACTATCCCTTCCAGGTGATGACATGCATTTCTTCTGCCTGTATCTTGAAAATTTACTTCACTGTGATGGTCCATTCCTGTTCTGAATAATGCTTTGTCTTTTAATGTCCTCTCCTTCAGCAGTGTCCACCTGTGCAGTTCCTCTGGAAAAGCATTATAGCAATAACAGAATGGAGAGAAAGGCTCCAGGAGTCATGTCATGTTGCTGCAGATGAAAATCTAAAAATTAAGAGGAATAACTCTCATTTTCCACCTTCACTGTGACTTTAATCAGTAATATATCTTTAATCAGTAATATATTTTATACTGCTTTACATTTTCAACACAATGAACAGAGGATTCTCACAACAACCATAGGGATTAGTTACAGAGATATTATTATCTCTGAACTAGATGGAAAGAAATGATCTTGTGGTGAGAGGACACCTCTACAAACCAAAAAGATATTGCTTTGATTCAGAGAGGTCTGAGACCGTGGAGTAGTAATTTAATTTCCATGCTTCAATTTCTCCATCTTATTGAAACAGGAGCACTGATATTCATCTGCCATGGAGGGGCATTCTGATGAGGATGAGAAGGGTAGTGCAGGGCTTCTGAAGTGGGAAGCATGGGCACAAAATAAAATTAAAATTTAAGAGATGAAGAAAAATGACAGGTGCAGAAAGGCTGAGCAGCTTGCTAAGGTTTGTGCAGTGAAGCATCTGCGGAGGCAGGATCAAGGAGTAGGAGCTGCCAGCTGCTGTTTCTGTAGCAAGCAGCTTCTGGCTGGAACCATGGGCTCCAGAGGAAAAAAGTAGAGGGCTTTTCCCTCCCTGGTTTATTATTTTCTGGTTATTATTACAGATCATGCTGTACCTAGCAGCTCAGCCCTGTGCAGTGGCTGGTGACATTTTGCAGTGGTGGATGCCATGGTTAGTTAAATGCCTTTTAGTGAAGTGAAAGGAATATCACTCCTTGACCTTTTGCTGAGACATCTGTCCCAGACTACAGTGTATGTTAGTCAAAGGACAGTCACGTGCTTCTTTTCCCCTTTTTCATACTTTTACAGGCCAGAAAGTCCTGCAACCTCTAAGTGATTAAAAACATTTAATCATATGCTTTGGAGGGGTTGTTTCTTCCATTGTTAAACCGGGAAAGGCTCTAACTTTTACATGAAGTCGAAGAGAAGAGAAAGATAAAGAGGGGACAGGGAAGGTTACTGGTGCTCGTCCACAAGCAAACATCCTGAGGGAATGTGGAGGTGCTGGGCTGGTGTTGGTGCTGGGCTGGTGTTGGTGCTGTGCCTCCCCAATCTCCACCCACAGCCCCAGCTCTGAGCCCTGGTTTTGCAGCTGTGCACTTTGTTCAGTGTTAACTCTGGTCAAGGCCAAACCCATCCCCTGATACTGAAGGCAGTAGGCTCTGCTTCTGCTGATTGCAATAGATGAAACTTTTTGGTCAAACTTCCCCTTGCTTTGTTTTAAAACTTTTTTTTCCTTTTTTTTCCACTTCCATTTCAGATCAGCATCCCCTGCTCAGTTCAGCCATTTTCCCTTTTCTTTCTCTTTAGGAAAAAAGGCATTGGGCATATGTATCTTCTATAATGATTTCAGAGGGGTTAAGGATACTGGCTTAGTTGTAGTTTTGTACAGAGTTTTTGTATTGCAGTTTATGCTGCAACAGCTTTAAACTGCTCCAGTGTCTGTGCTGAACACATTCTCAGTTTTTTTCTCACAAATTCCAGTCCACACTGGGTTGAACTCCTCTGTGTAAGTGCAATCCTGATTTGCCATGTGAGGGATACAAGTTTAATCACTGGCATTTGTGTGATTTCTCAGTAGGCTTTTGGAAGCCTGTCTTTGGCCAGGGTTAACGGGAGGCTCCAGGTGGCTGTTATCACTCAGACCATGCACTTTTCATGGCCATTTCTGTGAAGAGACTTTTGTGTGTGGACAGTGCATGAGAAAGTCTGCAGCCTGAACTCACAGACAGGACTTGTTTAATCATGTTACTTATTCACTCTGGTGACAAAAATCAAATCTGTTTTGAATAGAAATAGTAAGAGTTTGTAGATTTTAAGTTTTCCAGTCAGGAAAGGAATCAATATCATGTATCTTAGATGACCAAGGACAGAGCTTGAATACCAGAAATAAATGTTCAGTCTGCAAGTAGCTCACAGGCTTTAATGTGCTCAAACAAATTTTCTTAGACAAGCTATTTAAATAGCCTTTGCTAGACAACAAATATAAACACTGCTGCCTGTTTGCAGAAAAGAAATGTGTCTAAACTTTCCTGCTTTTTTTTTGCTTTTTTTTTTCTTTTTTTTAATTGTGAGGTGGTCACCAGGAGACACTTTTCCTTCATTTTCAGATTTTCTTTATGAAAAAAAATGTATACTTTATTGTTTACTTCAAATGTACATCAGACCAGAAATCATTCAAATGACCTTTTAAGGCTTCTAGAAGATATTCTGAAGATATAATATGACAGCTAAGGAAGCTCATGTGTTCTATGAAAACTGGAAAAAAAATTAGTTTTTATCCCAAAGACTTATACATGGCTGATACTGGTTTTTCAAAGGTTTGTTCTGAATTTGTTTGAACCATGTTTTTTCAGACTGAAGAGTAGGAAGGTAGTAATAAGAATGAAATAACACTAGTAATTTAATATCAGTTATTTTCCTTTTTTCCTCCTTCACCTCATTATACAAAGTCTGATAATTGCAGAAATATATTCAGTACTCAATGGGTAGCTGTACAAGACCTAGGATATAGAGTGGATGCATGGGAATATTGACAGTGGTTGTGAATTTTCCAAACACTTTTACGTCTCAGACTTTTCACTTCCAAAGGGAAGACAAGTTATTCACTGCTTCACAAGTGTTTCAATAAATCACTGCACTGATGAGAGGATTTGCAATTAAGCTCATGCTAAAGCACTCATTAACCATATCACCTTTATCTCTTTAATTACAGGAATGGGAGATGACTATCAACTGTATTAATTGTATGAGTTAATCATTGTAAAGTGCCTGTCATTAATTCCTCTCTGTTTGTGAGCTAAAACTTGCATGGAAAACTTGTGAGCTAAAACTTGCATGAAACCCTCAGTTAGGACAACACGGACTCTGCCAGATAGGGTCAAGCGGAAGGGGGTGGGTGTTTTGCCTGAGTTAGGAAATAAGTGCATTTTGTCATGGTTCAGAGTTTTCATTTCCCCTCAACTCTGTACGAAATCCCATCAGTCAGACCTTGCTGCTGCAGGGAGATTTTGCAGCGTGGCCATTGAAATTGTCTGAATGAGCACTGGATTATAACCATACAGGGTAATTTCCATAGGCAAAATGTCCCTTCTCTCATGCAGTCAGCAACAGACCTTCCTGCCTTTTTACCCTCTCCAGTGAAGATCCCCTCTGTGCAGCAGAGTCCAGCTTGGAAAAGGAGTTTGACTTTCAGCTCCCCTGTTCTGTTTATTACCCAGTCCTGGTTGTCCAGGTTGGCAGTGATGAGGCTGATGAGGGAAGTACCAGGATAGCCCAAAGGAACTTGAAGGCACTACATTGCCTGCTTGGTCAGATGGGAGAACAGGTGGTGTTCTTGATTCCTTTGGTAAGCAGGGATGAATGCCAAAAGGAACTGGAAAACCCAAGAGTGGTGCCATTGTGGAATTTTGGGATTTTCAATCATGGGGTGGTTTATATGGCATCAGGCATGCTGGAGACAGATGGGATTCACCTGTCTAATCGGGGCAAAATTATTCTGTCCCCATGGCTTGAATGATTCTGTCCCCATGGGCTGGTTGAGAAGCTTTAAATCAGGTTTGAAGGGGGAAGGGGATGAGACAGGCTCACTAGAGATGATCCTAGAGCAGAGGACAGGAATGAAAGCAGGACTAGGGGTGCTCTGGCTCAAAGAGAGGGATAAATCCTGACAGGCATCTTGCTACAGTCAGGACTGTGCCCAGAAAGCCTTCATGCAGCCTGGTTCTTGATCGTGCCTGGCTATGGCCCCTCCTTAGTGACTTTGGTGACAATGTGGTTGTCACCAGCTGAGGGGGTGGAGAGTGGTGCAGAGATGTGGTAGCACCCCCTCTTTTTTTGGCTTACTTTTGCAGCTCCTGTTTTTAGGTCCTGTCTCTCTGTTGTGCCGCAATTCTGCTTCCACAGTTCAACCACTTGGAAGGGACTACCCTAAAGAAAGTACTGATTCTAGGGGTTTATAACTTCAGTAGACTCAGATTATTTGTTTTGACCTCCTTAAAAGTCAGGAAAACTGCTAAGAAATATTGCATGGGGACACATGGCAGCACTGTTGCAGGACAAGGATAGTGTGATTATTCATTCTTTTCTCACTAACACAGGACAAGGCTGTAATTTCCTATTTTAAGGCAAATAGCAGACACTGTTATTATCACATGAGTAGATCATTCAGTTATTACTGTTTGCACTGCAGAAGCATCCTGAGGCTCAATCTGTGTCGAAACTCCTTTTTGCTAAGTACAGGACATACTTTTAGGGAGACCATCCCTGCCTGGAAGAGCTTCTGAACAGACAAAGCTGATCATACTTCACTGCAACAATGACAAAAAGCATGGTTTATCCCAAGGTGTAACTCAGGAAGTCCTTGATGGAGCTGTCAATATTTCAAGGACAGACTCATTACTCAAGAGAGGTGGAGACACTCAGATCTAATCAGATGTTTTGGTTTTGGGTCTAGCAAGAAAATATGGTACATGCTCAAAACAATCTGCTTAAAATGGGGCAGTTGAAGCATCAATTCCACTTATTAAGAAAGCAGACTGCTCATGAGAGGCTTAAGGGGTTTTGTACACTTCTTGCTAATGATCCCTTTAATTACTTGCTGTAAATCATCTGGAATGAAAACACCACGATACTCTTGTAAAGAAGAAGGGCTTTGTAATGTTGTGTAATATGTATGGATTTAGGGCTCTGTGGATTAAATTTGGCAATTTCAAGCATGCAAAGTTACTAATCCACACTTGGTCTATAAAAAATAAAAAGAAGCAGTGAGGCAGGCTGATGCCCTGAGGATGGCCTGGGAATTCCACACATGCCTGTCTTCTGCAGCTCCCATCCAGGGAGCAAACATTATCTTCCATGTTGCAATAGGTGCAGGAAGACCAAAGAGACACCCTTGCAACAAAGCACAGGCAGCTTTACCAGATCCTTCTCTCTGTTTTCATCTCATGGTTATTTTTCTTGACATTTCTGTTCTTCTGGTTTCCTAGTGTTTTAAAGTATATATTTGTCACATTTAATTCTATTTTCCTGTAGTAGCTTCTTTCACAATGAATTCTTTTGGAGAAAAGCCCAGAGATTTTTCAGTTTTTTCTGCCTTTATTTTCCGTCATCTGTTATTACATCATTTATATGGCTTACATTCACATAATTTTAGCATTTATGTCATTCTTATAATGCCATAGTCAGGTTGTCAAAATGGCTAAGTCCTGAGGATTTTATTCCAGTAGAATTTGCACCATATTGTCTGTAATTGCATCATTAAGTTGAATGTTGTAGCATTTCTAGTGGGGGATACAAAATAATATAGGTATGGAAATGAGGCATGAGTAAAAAAATATTTTAGAGGCTGGTAAATTGATTCATATTTTGCAACTTTCAGAGGGTCAATGATGAACTGCTAGAAATAAAAGAATCTTGAATTTGGGTTCATTTATAAACACTTGACCACACTTTTTGTTCCATAATCCTAATGGTTATTATTAAATATTTTTAATACTGAATTTGATAAATTCTATGTTTTTCCCCCTGCATCTCAATGATAGATCCTGGAATCTTGTATCAAATATTCAGTTGACTAAAGTTTCCAATTTGTACTTCACTTGCCTTTTAAAGATCACTGGACTCCACCTTTCTGTACTTATTCTGTCTCATTCTCTGCCTCCGCCTTCCCCACATCCATCACTGGGGCTTGCTTAGCTCTAAATCCCACCCAGCATTCTGTGCTTAGGGTATGGTAAATTTGGGTACCAAAACACAGGAAAGAGGCAGGAGCATTAATGTTAGATTTACAGAATCCTTGTAAGTTTTTGTAAACTGACTCTTTCTCCTCACTTCTCCTGTCTTTCTCTCCCTTCTTCATCATTCATAGTACCTCTCTGAGTGGGTATTCACTGTTTGACTTAATTTGGCAAATTGAGACCAAATTAAAGATATTCATAGCCTTGCACCACAAAAGTAATTAAACAGGATGAAGGCAATTATATTTTTTTTTTCTTGCTCAATATCCACCTATCTCCCTGTTTTCCTGTGTGATTAACCTATTAAATATTTCAATTTCTTTCTCAGACTCTCCCTTCAGACCTATCTGGAACCATTGGTAGCAAAGGATGAAGTTTTCTAGAGGATGAATTACACCTGTGTTGGTGCCAGACTCTTCACAGTACCTTTATTCAAAACTCACAATTCATAAAATAATTCAGGTCTCATGTTGGGATTTGTCTGAAAACCAAGATGCAGATAGGTTTCACGGGTAACATGACTGTTGTGTGAGATCTTATTTTTCTGGTGAGCCTCTGCCCACCTGGCTGCTGTGAGTTAGTGGGGACAAAATCTCCTCCAGTGTCCAGCTGTTGGAAGGGTGCAGTGACCCCCAGCTTTGTATGCATTCAGACTGAGAAATGGCAGAACAACTGCAGTGGTGCTTTTTAGGAGAAATTCCTGGTTGATGGTGTGAGCAGGCTGGCCAGGACAGTGCAATCTCATCCATGTTCAGATTTAAGAGGAGGTATCAGCTGGGCCTTTGGGACTGGAGCTCTGGATCCCATCTCTGAACTTCTCCTCACGTCTCTCTCCTGTAGACTCAGTTATTAAACTTGGTCCTAGCAGGTTCCTGAAAAGATGGATAACCCCGGTGCCTGATGTGGGGTTAGACAACGATACCTTATTTATATATAGTGCATGTTATAGTAGTATTAGTTATCCAGTAGCAAGATCCTGTGCAGTTTGTCAGCTGCAACTGCAAAGCTTGAAAGTAGGAAAAGTTACAGTAGTGCAGCAAGCAAGGACATGAAACAATAGTCTGAGTCTTAGGTTTGGCTAGGATAGACCTTAAGGATGCAGAAAAATATGCTTAGCAAGATAGCAGAAAGTTTTAAGCTTAATAATGGAATATTATTTATTGTTAATAGAAGGCATACAAGGGAGCATTGTTTGAAGCAGGTGTATGTGTGCTTTTAGTGATTGGCTAGAACAATTGTCTGTAAGCTTTAGCCATTTGCTATTGGCTAGAAAGCTTTTTAAATGCTCTGTAACAAATTACAGGAGATTAAGAGGGTTTTGTGAACATTTATGGGAAACTGCATCACATCAGTGGCATTTGAACTGATGAACAAATGAACATCAGCATTCTGTGTTGATTTACTGTCCATACACAAGTAGGTGCTAGTGGCAACAATAAAAGACCCTGGCTGGGTCAAGATTTGGTGGAGTAGCAAATCCTTTAAGACTTAGGGTCAAATGCAGCTGAGATTGGCATAACAGATGTTCCCACTCCATGTCAAGGATATGAAATAACTGGATTTTTAATGTGTCTCAGCATTGCTGGGAGATATGTCAAGTAACTTCTGGGAGGCACTCATAATCTCAGAGAAAGGAGCTGAGGAAAGCTCCAAATTTTGGATTTGCTTGCCAGAAATAATGTTTCCCTAAATGTCTGTCCCACAGTAAGCAAATCTCCTACTGCTGAGGTGGTGCCCTTCTAGTGGCTCCTTGGATAAAATAAAGAAACAGAATGGAAAGGAAAAAAGGAGAGTTATACCTTTTCCTCTCCTTTTTGGAGTGGAATGGTGAGATGATAGGTAAGACTTGAAAGGAAGGCTTGCCCACAGCTCATTGCTCTTGGGACACAGGCATGTGATCCCTTGCAGCTCGATACCACTTCCCTGCTGGGCAGGGGACAAAGTTGCAGAACAGGACTAGGTGCTGCCAAGAGCTTTCCTGTCTGGAACTGCAATTTAGTTGTGTAATTTGTGGCTGTTTGCACAAGTACACTCTACCCACTGATCTCTGCACACCTATTTGTTGATGGGGGTCATTGGATGGGGCTGTTTCCCATCACAGATCATCTTTGCTGTTCCTCTGACTCATATTTCTTCTGTTGTGTCTACATCCACTGTGTGACTCTGCAACACCAAGGGTGGTAATTTCCTTTGGTACCAGAGGAATCTACTCCAGTGAGCAGCCAGGCTGAATTATTGGCTTGGAGAGCTTCAAATGGATTATAACCCAGCTTCAAAATCCAGGGGCTTCATTTCTCACACAGTTGAACTATTCTGATACTTGTTCAGATGGTCATTTCAGGGTGACATCTCTGACCCACTTAAATGAGAACACGACTGTTAAGTCCACTTTACACCAATAAATAAAACCTTCCATCAGTAGGTGAGTGAGTTACAGAAGCAGATGATTAAAAGCACATAATTCCTACCCACATAGAAAATCTAGACTTTGGTGCTTAAAATTATGACCCATTTAAATTTGGTAATTTGCAGTCTAGACTTTTGGAAAAATGTGGGCCAAGGTACCATAAGCAGAGATAGATCCCATCAGGGTCTCGGGTTCAAATGCTGCTTCACATTAACGTACACAAACTCCCTTTTTCTATCTCTTAAAGGTTTTTGTTTATGATTCCTGCCATGTTTGATGGTGATTAATTATAACAAAAATAGCCTATGAGTTTATATTTAGGTGCTTCTGTAAGAATCTGTTAGGCTAAATTTGTCTCTGGCAAGTTACTTTATTTGGCCATTTGGCCCTGAGAGGCACATGCCTTTTGCTTTCCCAGCAACTCTATGTTTTATTCTTACAGGAAACGAAAGAGTTAAAATCACCTCAATGTAGAAGAGGATATAAGGAGAGGTAATTTGCATATTTGACTCACTTTTTCTGGAGAGGAACAGGAAAGAGTAATAAGTTCTCAGTAGCAGTCAAGGAAACTTAGGATACCATATAACCAGGAACAGAACATACCATCAATGGCTGCTTAAGGTTTTTGCTCCCAGTTAAAAGCCAGACAAGCTGAAGCAGAGCTGGAGTGAAACACAACCAGTACCCAAGTTTTCCAGTCCTTGTGTGCTATCACTATATTAGTGTTTTTGCTCTGAGAAATTAAGATATTCTCCATTTGAGGCATTTCATGCAATAGAATATAAAAAAATTTATAGTTGTAAAGGGTCATCTGGGTGAAAAATGAAAGGATGTTTAAATATGCAGATTGATATTAAGTAATACCAGGAAAAAAAATCTACAGAAATTCTTGCTTGTTTTGAAGATTTGGTATTTTTGGGCGCAATAATGTGATGTTCACAAAAAACCAAGTTTGAAATTAGTGAGCACAAGCTTCTTGAAAAATTGTCCTACTCCTAAAGTTTAGGAGAAAAGTTGTCCAGCAATATCCCTTAGAGTGTAAGGGTTGCTTGCTGCATGGCTTAGGAAAGATTGCTTCTGACAGCACAGAAATTACAGCACATGGATACCTGCTCTAGATGCTCTTCTTTCATTGTTCAACACCCAGAACCTTTGTACATTGTCATATTCACTGGAGTGGTCCTAAGCTAGAGCAAACAACTGACATAACCAGCTGGATAAGCCCAGTAAAGGCAATGGTGGGCTCCAAGTTAAATTAGCAATAATTAAGCTGAATATCAGCCTTAGGCATGTGTGTTTCAAATAGGTTGAGCTGCTCTTCCTCCTGCTGAGGTTTGTCTTGGAGTGGCTCTTGAAAGGCTGGGTGAATTTATGGCATGGAGCCTTCCCAAGGCGCTTAGGGAAGGTCTGCTCTCAGGGTCTGCGTGTGCTGGGCTGATTTTTATCACCCAAATGATTGGCTTGGCACTACTGTGGTTTTGGAGAAGGAGCTTTGGATCCTGGTTTGGTTTCTTATGCTGAAAAAGCCTTTTCTGGCTGCCTCAGCAAATGCCTATGATACAGACAACAAGGGTGCTGCTTCCCTGTCTCTGAGATCACCAAGTTTCAAAGGGCTGATTGCCCCTAGCCACTATAGTTTTCATCCAGATCATTTGTTCATGAAAGAGGTTTAATTTATTGGAATTAATTTCATACAGCTGCTGAAATACAAAGTGCAGCAAGAGGGAGTTGAGCAAACTCAGCCCCCACGGTGCCTGTCGGGAGGGAAGCTGCCATCTGTCTCCCTGAAGAGCTGCATTAAGGTTTTTTTCCACTAAGAAATCTGTGCTTTTTGTTTCAATCTCAGACACTGTTCCTCAAAGATGCTCTCTTTAGGCAGGCAATTTCTGATGACAGTGGCTCCTGGTGTAATCACCACTGGTAAAAATATAGTAAAGCTTTAGCTTGGATTTAAAGTAGTAAGCGGGGAGGAAACCTGCTGCTGACAGAGAGCAGGTGGGATTGAGTGGCTTCATTAAGGGCTGCAGGCACACTCTGCTGGGCCATGGCATTGTGGGTTCAGATCTCCACTCATGCATTTTCTCCAGGGCAGAGTGGTGTACATAACACTGCCTAATGGGAAACAATCTTCACCTGAGATACTCTGCAAAATACCAGGTGACAGAGAATCTCACTTCCAGTGCCAGAAACCCCTTTTTCTGACCCAGAGATGGGGCTCCTGAGAGGCGTTTTAAAGACTTTTATTCCATTTTCAGTCTCATGAGAAGGATGAGATGGTACAGATATTACAATTCACGCCATCAAAATCAGAAGCCAAACTATTTCCTAATTACAATACATTATAAGCATTTTTTTGGCCTATCAGCTTTTGCCACACAATGCTGCTAATGCTTCTGAACCAATAATCTATTAAAATACCCCACTTGGTCTTGCTACAATACATCTTTCATAGTTCTATTTCTCCTAAATATGTAGTCCATTTGCAAGGTCATAATTTGAAACTTGTTTCTAGTTCAATTTCTCTCTCAACAATGTCTGTCCTATTCATGGCCTTTCTAAGTCAGCATACTTTATCTCAAAGTTTGCATACAGATGCACAAGACTATGTGAGCCTTTTGTCAGGCTTTGAGAGTTCTCTACAAATCCATTTCCCACATTCCAGCAGTATCTTCACACTGTTCTCTGAGCATTCGTGCATTTGTCGTTTCTGAGCTAACCAGAAATTAAAGTTTTGCTAGTTCAATGCAAATGTATAAATGCAGAGGTGGAAGCCCTGTGCATGCACTGAACTCTCAGGTACATGGTGCCTTAGCTCAGGAGAGCTTCAGCTCCAGTTCTGAGGTCAGATGAACAGTTTAGAAACATGTGATGGTCCTGCCTGTGAGCTGTGCTCTGCTGAGAGACAACATGATACTGCTGAGCCACTGCAGAATAAAATGTCTTTGCTGAAGGCTTTGCTGGGACCAGCAGCTCCAAAGATGAGAAACCCAAGAGTTTTTCAGTATTGTACTGTCAGAGCAGAAGAGACTGCTTGGCCATACCACAATGAAATACATTAGATTAAGGTCCCTTCCAACCCAAGCCATTCTACAGTTCCGTGAAATAGAAATAGCTGTATTTCTGTTTTCACAGAAGCAGAGCTGCTTGCAAGGGTTGACCTTTAACTGGTACAGTGTTAGGGTTGGGAAATCCTAGAGGCTTTAGACATTTCTAGGAAAAGGGAAAATTGTTCCTCGTGTTTATATAGAGCTCAGCACAAGGGATTCTGACATAATGGGGATATTTAGATAGCACTGCAATATAAATGGTAATTAATAGAAATGCAAGGTTCTACCAAGATTAATAGTAATGATGGAAAATTACTACTTCCATGATATTGTTGTGGTGCATTTTGGGTTTTACCAAGTTTCCCCCGAGTCATAGCTATGTTTCATTCATCAGTTTAGGAGCTCCTGAGTCCTGTCCATCACTCTGCAGCCCCGCCCTGATGGGTGGAAGATTCCAGGAAGGCTGTCGAGTGATTCGGCAGGGTCTGGGCTCTCCCATCCCCTTTTTATGCATTGAATTGTTTTTCTGATGTTCCTTTTGTTCTGGGTCACTCCCCCCCACTTCTGGATTGGTTCCATGCTTGCGTCCTTCCCCTGCCCTCACCGTGGTACTTAAGGTGAGACACAGAGGGAAAACTCGCTTTTGGTGGGTTCCTTCTGGGTGAAATAAACCTGAGTTGAACCTCTCAAGAGTTCTCTCTTCACTCTTCACCACTGCCACCCTTCTGCCGAAGACAAAGACCCACAGGATCGGAGAGGTACAGCACTGTACCTTTGATTACGAGCTCGGTACCAGAGCCAGCTGGCCCTGGATCAGCACCCAACCTCGCATGATGTGATAGCCCCTTGTGAAATACAGGAATTGTGGCTCAAAAAAGAGATAGTCACTTGTACAACAGAGTAGTCAGGAATCAGAGTGCTCTTTCTATTTTGTTTTTACAGTGGTCTTGGACCACTACAAAGTGCATTTGGGATGCAGCCAGCAAGAGGAGAAGGTTCAGCACATCCTTAGACTGTGACAGCACTCCTCTGTGTTTCTCTGCTTTCCTTGTTGAGGTTTGAGTCCTATCTGTGCATTTCAGGCCATATCCGTAGCACTGAGATTAGAAAGTTAGGAGTGTATGTTTTTTCCTGCAAAATAGAAAAAAAGAGCATAATAGCATAGGAAAGGGAGGGATCGTGTGTGCTTCTGGGTCAAGTCCTTTTCAGGATTTCATTTTGGGTAATCCCCTCATTAATGGATCAAGCACTGTCTTGGGATTTTTATCTCTATCTTGCCTTTTTGGGGTTGTTTTGGATCCATACTTCCTTAATGAGTGGAATCTTTCGTCTAATTTCCAGCCTAAATCTATTCATGGATAGATAGTTCATAGCCATTTTCTCTCCTACCAATATATTCTTTTCACTAAGTTTTTTCCTCCATTGGCAATTAACTTGCTGATGTATTTGTACAGCATAGTCATGTAATATCTGTCTGCATTTGGCCAAGCTTTTCTAGGTCCCTTGGTACTGTTAAATTTTGGTTATCAGTTTCATAAAATAGTTGAAGGTCACTCAGCACTCATAGCCATTCCATGGGAACACCTGATGAGCTCTGACATGGAAAGGAGGATACAGCTGACACATCCATCTACAGAGCCTCCATGGGTACTCAAATATATGCCACAACTTTGGGATGTGTTTTTGGAGACAAAAATCCTATGACAGTGACTGGAAAAAACTTCTGAGAAATGAGGACTTTTGCAGAGCTCTCCCAGAGAGGATAGATTTCAAACTCTATGTTCCCTTCCTGGGAATGTGGTTTACCTCCTATCTGCAGATTTGTGTTTGCCACTGTGGAGCCTGTCTGAAGGAAGATACTCTTGTGCAGCATCCTGCCTTCCCAGGTCTGCATGTAAGATGCCAAGGCTTATTAAAAGGGTATTTCTTGGATGGTGGTTTTCCTGTATTGTGCGGCTGGCTGGTATGTACAGATAAGGTAATCACCACTGCCACTGCAAGGAAAAACAAAACTGCTGCAAAGCAGGAAGGCTGGAAATCTACTTTCTATTCTTGGTTATTTTTGTTGGTATAGTGGCTGATTCACTTGCAGTTGGCTGCCTTTGGGAGAAAGGTCAGTGCTGGAACTTCTCACTCGAAATCCCTCACTTACCAGAGTGCCCCTGTGATTGGCCCAAATGCTGGAGCTAAAGTAAACCCTGTCAAAGGATAAAAACCCCAAACAATCCACCAAAACAAAAAGAGCAGAAATAATACCCATCTGAGCAGATTTTGTACAAGAAAACCCATCTACCTTTCATTTTTTCATAATCCTTTCCCTATGTGTAATCCATTATTTTTCAGAAATGAAACTTGTTGTTTGCCTGCTGAGGACAATACTTTGCTGAGGAAGGTCAATGGAGCTGAAAAGGTGATGCTGTGTACTGAATTTTGCACTCAGGAGTGTGCAGAATATGTCCCACTCTTCTGAAACACAGACACAAAATCTTCCTGGTGTCACAGAGACTTCGGGTTCCCAGTTGCACAGATGGAAGAGGAATTAGCGTTATGGGACAGTGAAGCAACAAGAAGGCACCTTTTTTCTGAAGTTTCCTTTATCATTAAGGCTGTAGCTTTAAACAAATCAGCATATTTTAATCATGCTGTTTGTCTCTGCTAAGCCACACCAACCGTTCAGTTTCCCTCCCAAAGTCTCCCATATACAAAGTTTTTCTGTACCTCACCCACAAGGCATGACTTTTTCTGGCTAAGATGAGCTGTTGCTTTCCTACACCAAATGCTTTGTGCAGTCATCCGTGAGAAGAAATGCTGAAAACTCTGTGACCCTCAGGAGTTTCCATCTGTAGCTGGCTCATCTTTAAAACATTCCTCTTCTGCTTCACCACTGCACATGAAGCATCTGAAAAAATAGTGGAAGCACTGAACAGATGTTCATCAGCCTTGATACCAGTACCCAGCTCTTCTGCCTGTGGAGGAGGAGGCTGGTGGTTTGCATGTGGTGTTCACATCATTCTTTCAGGGATGCATCCACTGCCACTCCAGAGGATGTGTTTTGGGGCGCTCTGTAAGGCAGCAAGGCATGGCATTGACTAATCAAAAGGCCATAACTCCATATGAGCAGGTATTCCCACACCAGGCTGAATTATACTTTGAAATACTTTATTGGTTCCTGCTGGGGTTGCACCCAGCACCAGTTCAGTCTTCAGCAAAGCAAGCCCTGCCAAGGGAAATGGTGGCAGGCACGAGACAAGGAATGTGGGAAGGCACAGCTGTCTCACCACCTGCTCTAACAGCAGGCAAAGGGGGCCAGATTTGGTGGGAGGCACGAGGGGCAGTGGAGGCTGGCTCCAGATGGAGGGGCTGGGTCAGGAAGAGCTTACTGGGAAGCAGGGAAGGATGGAAACGCTAAACCACTCCAGCTCTGCAATATCCAGCAGAGCAACCTGGGTCAACCTTATCCCTTTCCCCTTTCCCTTCACAGCCTGGGAATTAGAGGGCTTTCTTGAGGATATGATTGTATATATTTATTCTTATGGCTGGGAAAAAAAATCAGCTATTGATACATGGCTGGAAAGCTTTTAGACATCTCTGATTGTCCCTGTTCAGCCAGAAGAGGGATTTATTATGGTGTCTTCTTTGAGAAAGGGTGGGACCCTTAGAAGAGAAGGCAAAATGACATCTTTGCAACAGAAATGACATGGTTTTTCTGTTCCTATGATTTTGTCAGCCCAGTCATTCAAATATTGGCATTTGCACAGCCAGATTGCTCCAAGACCAGCAAAACTACTGGCAAAGCATTTTCAAGGGTTTGTCTTCTGAGGCTGAACTTCTTTGGAAATTACCCAGTTTCTGAAAGTAGCTGAGTTCCCAGTCTTTGTCTTCATGGGGGTATTAATGAGGTCTTTCCCCTCTATCTGATTCCTTAGTACTTTTATAAAATTCACCAGAAGTTCAGTCATCTTGAAACCTTTATCCCTCTACTAAATCTGACTGCTGTGAGCCAAAAGATTCAGAAAGTATTTGGGAGGAGCTGACTGTTCAATGAACACAAATTAATGACATAATTCAGCTGGATATTTGCCAAAAATGCACTGAGGAATGCTGAAACATTTAGCCAACTCTCTAACAATGTTCATAATCATAGTTGGTCTCAGGTGAGAAAACAAAAGTGGTATATTTTGCATGAAGATTGCCTCAGAAAGGCAGAAAATACTTGAAAACCCTGTGCCTAAATGTAAAAATACTGTCTACTGTTCTGTCACCATTCCTGGCTTTGCTGCAAGACGAACTTCTTTCCATCACTGTGTCAATTTGCCTTTCCCAGCACTTGCCAGTTTTTTCTGGTCAGATCAGGAACTCTGAGCAGGAGCTGTCTGTTGCTGTGTGCTTGTACAACACCTCTTATAATGAGTATTCCTTCTTGGTTCAAGCTGTTAAGCATTCCTATATCCCAGTAATACATACTAATAAATAATGAAAGTGGAGCAGAGAAACCATCAAGAGAGCTGAAGCTTGTTTAGCTGGATAAATGGCATTTGAATTCACTTCTAAGCACACCTTGAAAGCAAACTAAAATTTTTGTTAGTTGCCAAGATCTGTGTCATGCCCATCACTAACACTTTAAACAGTGCAGTCAGTGCTCTCTTCCAGAGCCTGTGGAGCTACTTCAGACAGTAACAAAGATATTAAGTTCTGTGATGGATAGCCTTAGGTCCACTCTCTGATCATGACAGGTAAGGAAAGGAAAAAGTGATCTGAAATAAGTTGTTTTTAAAATATATCTGTTTTTTCTGGGGTTTGCTAGTCTCTGCATGTAGGATCAGAGAAGTTAGCCTGACTTCTGCTTCCTTGCAAAGATGACTTCCCCAGTTATGCTTCACATTTTTTTGACTACTTTATTACCCCCGGTTTCAAATGGTCTCACCACTCCTTTGTGGAAAATATTTTTCCATGCCATCATCAGCTCGTCCCTTTCTTTGTGCATATGTGTTTGCTACTGTAAGTTTTTCTTTTCTATTTTGTAGGCGCCTGCTGTTAATGGAAGCTCTGCAGCGGAAAAGGAATGAGGACTCCATGTGTGTGTCTGGGGGCTTGTGTGGTGGGGGAGATGAATGGCAAGTGCAGGGCGGGTTCCTTGGGCTCAAGTACAGAAATGCATAGGAAGGACAGGGAGTGTTTGTGCTACACTGAGCTTTATATCCCTGATCTGAGCAATAGAAGCTTGAACTGCTTCAAATTTCAGCTGGTTTGTGCCACAAACATTCTCAGCTGGTTCGTGCCCCTCACATGGGCTGTCTGTGGCAAATGGGGTTTAGAATATAGGTGCTGCAGAGAAGAATTCTAAAAAATGTTTGGAAAAACCTGTCTCATCTAAGGAGTGGTCCACCCTCCAAAGATAGGAAACACTGGGTCAGCAGTTCTCTCAAGCTGGGAGCAGTGCTGAAGCTTGAACAATTACAAGAAAAATCAGGCAGCTTCAAGAAATTTTTTACTTCTCTACAGATTGTCTGTACCTGGTAACATCTGATATCCTGTGGTTTTGTATGGCTAGTTAAAATAACTGTTTAATACTCAACCTTTAAATATAGCATATAATGAAGTAAAATATCTTTATTTTATTTTTCCTTAGTAGATTTAAGCATTTTCATGCAGCCATAAAATTGCCTATTTTTAAATAGCTGCAACTTTGTAAATCTTCTTCTCATGCAAAGATTCAATTATTATTATATGTATTTTAATAGGCTTTTCTACTTTCATTTAATATCCTGTTGATCTATTTTAAAACATTTCCTAAGCCCAAACACAAAGGCTAATACTGTACAATGCTCCTTCACTATTCCCAGTGAATGAACATCTTGCCAGGCAAGCTTTTCACAAGCAGTGCTCACTATCACCAGATCCTGTGCCTTGCTGTCAGGGGGTGCCTGTGACCAGTGTGTTTGCTGGAACCTCAGGTGCCACGCTGGCGCTTTCTGCCCACCCTTCTGGGGATGGCCTTCACCCTCAGCTTCCTCTCATCCTGTAGCATTTTGAGCTGGAACAGCTGAAGGCATGGCAGGTCAGTCTGGTCATGCATCTGATCAGCATCATGAAGTATTGGTTTGTTATCAGTGAATGAGAGTGACTCTGCACTGTGCTGTTCCCAACATGACCCCATGACACTTCATATAAAGTGGAGATATTAATACATTTGGTTTGCATCTGGATATCCAAATAAAGATTAGTTCTCCATAGTTAAAGACTGGTGTTCTCATATGGACCATGTTCTTTAACAGCACTGCCTTAATAATGGGATAGTAAATTCTGCTCTCTACACATAGAAAGCTCTCAGTCACTCTCTATGCATGCAACTACAGCTACATGATGGATGATTTTACAAGGAAAAGGGTCTCAGAAAGTTTATTCACACAGTTTATTAAAGAATTTTAAAGCTTGCCAATTGATTTCAAAATTCTCTTTGCAGCATTCATTCAAACTGAGTGTGAAGACTCAGGATGAGGACATCCCTCTCAGGCCCACCAGGGATTCTCAGCACTGGGCACCTCCATCCTGTGGGGTGTGTCACACAGAAAGAGGGACACAATGTGCAGGTGTGTCCTTGCTTTCATGGGAAATGCTGCCTTTTCTGTCTCATGGTTCTGTTTCTCTGACTGCTGCTGGCCCATCAATACAGTGGGCAACGTGGCACCAGTTTGTATCTCTCAGCAATGCCAGGACACTGGTTAAATGTCTTTTGGATCTCTAGTTCATGTGTCCTCTCTAAGGGCTGAAGCCTTTGGTGGCTGTGAGGGCAGGGTATGGATCTGGTGAGGTTCCAGAAGGACAGGGAGGCCTATCCCACAATCCTTGGGCACCAAGCTCCATGCCAGAACAGAGCTGCTTTGCCTTCTCTTTCCCAACTTCTCCTATGAATGTTGATTTTTTTTTTCTCCTATGAAACTATAAGATACTTTTTCTTCTATATATATATCGATATATCAATAAATCGATATATCAGTATATCTATATATCTTTTAAATGTTCATTGCATAGGCTTGTCTTCAGAAGTTAGTTTCCCTTGGTATAACATATTCCAGTGGGTTGTCTGATAATCAGGACAAAAATGTAATTGGCACATTTCTGCTTCAGGTGGGGCAATTAAGAAAATTTGGTGTTGAGAGCAGACACTGTTTTGACAAAGAAGAGTTGCTAAGACTCTGCCAATCTGGAGGGGAAAAAAAAGAGAGAGTATTGCTACATTATGTAACTTCTGAAGAAGAAAGAGAAGTCTTTCATTAGCCTAGTTCATGCTCTAGTCTTAAAGTCAAAAGAGCTGAAGCACAGTAATGAAAAAGATCATGTTGAAAATACCTTGTCTCATCCAATTCTCTTGCCTTGTCTTTCAAACCTGCACTGAATAAAAATGTTCTTTGCTTCTGGACAGATTATCAAATTTAAAGTGTATTAGCAGGCACCAGCTGTGTGGTGTAATTATTTGGCTGAATCTTCTGACGTTGGAAGAGGAAATCTGAGTTAATGGCTCAGATGCTCTCCTCCCTGGTTCTCTCTAATATTCCCCACCTTGCACCTGGTGCATCTGCACAGAGCAGGGATAAAGCAGCAGGAGGGCAGAGTGGGGCTGGTGGGGATGTACAGCACAGAGGAACAGATGACTCCTCATGCTGTAAGATCTTTGGAGCAAAATGTTAACCATTCTTTTAATAGTCCCAGGTGAGGAAGAAAGAACTCAGTTGTATTTCTTTCCAGATGGCTGTAATGTTGTCACAGTAGTCAGGTAGGGCTGGACTTGGTTATCTAAAGACAGATGTCTAAAGTAGTTGGAGGTTCCCAAGTGAGGAATTTGTGTTTCTTGGATAATTTTCAGAGAGTGTCCCAGTGCTGCCCTTGCCAGACTGCTGACCCCAGGGCTGGAGCAGGTGGGCAAGGGAGCAAGCCTCATTGGGATCAGCATGGTTTTGTGGGTTTATTGGTCAGCTTATTTGCCTTCCTTGAGTTAAATGGTCAAAGGAATAATATGTTGGATTTTTAAGTCAGTAATTCTTAGTGGTGGAGAATAATTGAGAGCAGTGAGAGAGGTTCAGTGTATAAAGAAGTGGATGCTGGGCTTTTCAGCTGCACTTGGTGCAGTCCTGGGCTTTTGTTTGGGACTAGGCTTAGTCTTGTGGTCTGGCCTGACTGGTGCCCTGTGGCATTGATCTTTTTCAGTTTTCTGATGTTTGTGTTTTTGTAATGGAGTTTCTCACAGATTTTCATGTAAACAATGCAATGTTATTGTAACTGTCCTTTCTTGGTTTTCATTCCTCTCTTGAACAGACAATTGAAAGACTTCTAATTTGACCAGTGTGGTTGGAGAGGTGGCAACCTCATCCTCCAATCCATGGTCATTGTCAGAAATCTATATAAATCAAAGCAAAGAAATAAACTTCTTCTCCTTGTCCTGATGACTTGGCTGTGTGCATGCCGTTCATTTCATGTCCTATAGCGACAGTGCCCTGTGTGCAGGAATTGATTCTATCTGCAGAGCTGGTCACACCTCCCACCTCCATGAGGAGATGGAGAACTCTGGTGTGTGTGTGATTTAATCTGTCCTAGAAGGAGTCTAATTCATGTGCACCAAAACAACTGAGCCAACAAGCAGTAAATAGGAGTGATTGAAAAGTTTGCTTTCCAACTACATGGCAGACATAATCAAAATCCTAAACTGAGAAGGGACATTTGAAGGTAGTTCCTTATCTACCACCAGTAACTTGAATGCTCTTCAAATTCTGACTGAAGTTATATGATATTTTAGATAATCAGTTTATCTCCCCATAAATTTAGAGAGAGATGTTCTTTGGTGAAAAGGAGAGTATGGACACCTCTGGACTTGTTCACATTTTGAGGCACGCTCTCTGACTGACAGATGCCAGGTGGGCTCTGTAGATGTGCATAAGCAAACTCAGCCTGGCAGAATCACACAATTATTTTACAATAGCATATTCTAAATTCTGTTTAGTTGCCAATCTCTCGCCATTCTTTGGTGGCACTTCTTTCTCCAATTAAAGGTTTTTTCTCTAGTCAAGGGGGATGGAAATTTACCTTAGAAATGAAAGCTGAAGCTTTGGGGAAGATCTCTGTTCTACCATTGGGGCATTTGGGCAGGAAATTACAGAATAGGATGAGACTGGATATAGAATTGCAAAAGTTGGCTACCTTTACTTGTATATATTACATGGATACCAGAGCAGTGTTTACAAGTATTGAAATAGCCAAAAGGCTTTGACATACCAGCTCTTGACCTTCAAATATAAGCTTTTAGGAACAGGGCACAGTGTGTACACAGGCAGAGCTATTTTAATAATAATTTCCCTTTTTGTGCTCTTGCCCACCTTTGCCTCACTTCTCTTGGTGAGAAAGGCTTTCCATAGTAATAATTAGAAAAGCAATAGCTCCTCTAGTACTCTAAACAGCAAGAAAATATTCAAACCCATAGAGAATACTGTGTGGATCAAGTTATTGCATGTGAAATCTTACACAAGTGCTACTTGCAGTCTGTTATTGCTGGCAAAAATATTTCAACAGTTAATAATGTAAAGAGTGGGCAAACCATAAATCTGATATGAAATTTATTTATTCTTCTGCACCATTTGGAAAAGGGCCAGTGTGTTAAATTGGGAATGCTGGTATGAAGTTACCATGATACCTCCATTTTGACTGTGTGCTGTAAATACCTACTGCTTGGTTAAAAGGACCAAGCACTCGGCAGAGCACCTGTAGCTTTCTGTCACAAAAGAGAGGGCATCTGGAAATTCCATGGTAAATTACAAATGAAGAAATCCAAAGGAAATTTTGTAAATAGTTCACTGATGTCAAATGGAGAAGAATCCAATAAAAATGCAGTCTGATTTACTTCTTGTTCCATGAGTTCTGCATCATTACCAAGAGAATGCCAAATATCTTTGCTCAGCAAATACAGAATTCTTGTTATAAGCTTTGTACATCCAACACATGTAAGAACACATTTCTGACCAGGTTAAGAGAGAGATTAATCAGAACCCTTCTTGCACCAAGATTAGAATCAGAGCTGATAGTTCATTTATTAATTCTCAGGCAGCCTCCTGTTTTGTCCCAGGCTTTTCATGTTAGGTACATATCTTCTTTTGTCTGGGACAGAAAAAAGCTCATACCCTGTCTCAGTCAAAAAGCAACAGTTCTGGAAGTATTAACCATAGGTCAGGATATCAATGGAGGCTAGATTTTGGTCAGCCTAACTAAAAAAATGTTCGGTATTAGGAAAGAAAGCAATTCCTACATGGGGGCTTATTTCATTAAGACTGGCTTGTGCACAAGAAATTAAAGTAGTTGGTTTTAGTTTTGCCTTTTTTGTGTAGTTAGCACTGTCACAGCCATGAATAGAAGGAAGAGTTCATTGTGTTGTAAAACAGGGATGCATTTAAGGCTTTCCAGTTGTTTTTCAATCTTGCAGTGTAATAAATTGGAAAGTAAATGCAGCCTAATCTCTGGTGCAAGGTCCTGAGTGATGGGATGTCTATATTTATTCCTGGCTTTGACACTGACTCCTGTGCTCTTGCATGAGTCATTGCTTTACCTTTGAAAGAGACGGCAATGAGAAAAAACAGTGATTTCACAAGGTTTAATTCTGCTTTTAAAATAGGTTCTGAAATATTCTGGTAAAATATTGCGAGGAGATATTGTTGTGCTTCGAAAAAACCCAAGCCCTACAAGAGTCACACTCATACTCTAATACACAAAATAACTCAGATCTTGTGAAAAACCAACATTTCAGCCCTTTAAATGTAATTTACTATAGAATTTTATGTCCATTTTATTGTGTTTTGAAAATGCATTTCTTTAGGTCAGATGTTTGTGTAAGCTGAAGATGGGTAAAGACAAATTTAAGGAGGATTAAATACTGTTATTAAACACCAGGCTACAGTTACTAAAAATAACGGTTTGGGTATCACCCTTTTGAATGGTTTAAGTTATAATGCAGAGCAGGCAATAACCACTCTATATGGATCCTGATTTCCAATGTGCTTTCTGCTTGTGATCACTGCTGGCTGCTGACCCAGCTGGATCTGTTGTCTGAGTACAGGGGGTGTGCCACTACTGTGCATTTATACCTGTGTGCTGCACAAACCCCACCTGAGTGCACTTCATCTGCTGCTTTCTTTGCACTGTATATTCTTAACAGACCAGGTAACAACTTGGTTACAAGAAGTGAGATAATTGAAAAGCCATGTTTGTACTGTGCCTTTTCAAAGACACAATGTGCTAAAACACGCACATCCCAGTATTCTAACTACCACCTCAGGGAGTTCAGTTTTTGGACATTTCAGTGCTTTTACTCTAACTGGGATCCAGTGCTGAAACCAAGGAACAGTTTCTATCTTTTTTCCCCTCTCCTTCTTCCCTGTAAATGTTCAAGGACTGGGTAAGTTTAAAAAAATCCACAAGAAAAAAGACTATGGTACTGTTATGGTGTTTTTTTCAGAGGCTATTAGTTTGGAGCACCTTTCTGGGGACAGCCAGAAAGACAGGAAGAGACTTCCTTGAAGCTCTCCATTGCACAATACTTTCCATATGATGTATATGACTGTGGAATGGGAAGGACTCATAAATCTTTAACAAATTGAATCCTGCACAGAATTCACAGCATGGTTAAGGGAAGCACAAAATGAGAGTAGCTTATAAACCTGACCCAAATAACCAACAGTGAACCTTAAAGTAGACAGAAAGTGCCTAGGGGTAACAAAATTGCAGAAATGCTTGCAAACTTATTCTAAACACCAACTGATTCTACTTCTTCTAATAACCTTCTGAATCTGTAAGCATGGGCCACAGAAATCTGTCTTTACAACACATTTATTCCAGTAGGATTCTGAATCTTAGTCAAAGTAGTAGGAGCTGAAGACAAAATAGGGAGTGAAAGAAAATTCTGAACCAAAATTGTGGCCTTAAAACTGACCTGTCTTATTTTCAGTTTGGTACTGGCAAATGTAATATTATTTGTACAATGTTATTTCCATGAAAAGCTAATGAAGGAGAGCTGGAAGTGGCTGTGGCGGGGACTGCCTATGTGGGAATGACCCCTGCCCAAACTCCAGAAGACACTGAGAGTGGCACAACTTGGCATAGCAATCACTTTGACATTTTCACTGAACAAGCTGCTACTTTGTTGTTTTTCTATCGTGGTTGCTCTGGTTTTTAAAAGAAGGAGTGTCTTGAGCAGAATACAGCCATGTGCAGCATTGGGCAGAGATGTGTGCCCCTGCATAACCCCACATTGGAGACAGCAGCTGGGACAGGGGACAGCCTTGCCTTGCCTGTCTCCCAGGGATGTGCAGGGACACTCAGGGAACCTCAGCCTGCCTGATGCAGGTGGATCAGATGAGTGGTCAAGGGAACTGTTTAATGTCTCTCTCCTTATGGCTGAGGAAATCTCTAATTCAAACTTGATATTATATTTTAAATTGCCAAATCCCTCTGTAGCCATACAGATTAGTCACTTCAGCATAACAATATGTTCTATTTTCTTTCAGTGGGGCATGAACAAGCATTTAGAATAAAATGCTGTCTTAAATTCATTCCTGGTTAGAGGTAGTTCAGACATGGCTTCCTAAATTTGGACTACAGTACAAAGATGAAACTGCAAATTTATTTTTTCATTTGCCTTTGGCAAGGATTGGTGAGGGTAGCTGATGCAAAAGGAACCATATAGAAACAGGAACCTGAGTCTGAAGCAAATAGTGCATTAAAATAACTTCATTTCAATGACTGATAAACAACAAAAAAAATTAGAATAAAAATAAATACTTGATATGCAGCAATGCAGCAGAAAATGGTTGGCAAATGCACCACACAAATAGTCTGGCAACAATATTACTTCTGCAAGCTTTGAACAAGCTAATAATTGAGACTGTTTTCAACCATGCCTGGGTGAGCCCTTGGTTGTTTTTGACGTAAGTTAATGTTCATCCTTGCACCTGGAAGCGAACCCAAGAAAAATACGTTTGGAATTAGTCAATAATCGAAACACTTGATGAAAAAACCTCTCACTGACCATGCTGGTTGTGCAGCTTTGTACAAACATTTATTTTTCCAGGGACTGATGTGTATTGAACGTGGCTGACTGTTCTGCTCTCTTGCTTGTTTTACTTCTCAAGAGTCTCTTGTTCATCTGTTGTGCAAACACTCTTAAGTATCTGTTCTGATCTGAGCTCCTAAAAGTTGCTGCAACTCCCCAAAGCTCTGCATTGCACAGTAGTTGCTCCCTTTATATCTTCTTTGTAACTGTTAGGCAACAAGAGACCTTTAATGGTGTGATTGAGGCTGTGCCATCCCATTGGTTTCTGAACAGGAGTTACTGAGGTTCAAGAGGGCTCAGGGAGTTATTGGTGTGACTGTGTTTGGTGGTTTGTGTCAGGTGATTGCATATGACTCCAATGGTGGTAGTCATCCTTAAAATTATTTTTAATGATTTACTGTAGTTAAAGGGAGAAAAAAAGAGAATGTGGCTGCAGAATCTGGCATATAAAGTATGAAATGTGTTTTTGACAGGTTTTCTGTAAAAGACAATTTCCTTCCAGCAGAGAAAAAAGTAATTGTAGGAGAATCACTTGGTTGGTATTGAAAGTAGTACAAATAGTGCACTTGGGGAGGAAAAAAAAAAGTTTATTTACATGGTTTGGAGCTTATTTTTGAAGTTTGATCCTGCTTCCTTTTAGATAAACCAAGACCAGAACATACCAATGAGAAGAAGTGTCAGGGTGAAAATATGTCATGCTGGTTTTCACTTACAGCTTGCTGTAGGAAGGCCTGGAATTAGCTCTTGCTTTCAAGAAACACATGGGGAAATGGAAAGCTTTTACCAGCATCAGGCTGCCCAAGACATCACTCCTATGTGGTCTCTCTAGGATCTGCAGCAGCAGCCAAGTTTTGTGTCTGTGATTTGCAAGGACTGAGTTTTCCTGGGGGGACAGATGTTTCTTCTGGGTGTCTCACCCTGCCTGGCTGCTCTTCTCTGTAAACTTTGTCAGGAACCCTCACAGCTAGAATCTCCCCAGGAAGCCCTGGGAGGCTGAGAGGGACCAGCCAGGGCCTGTGCTTCTTCCAGTCGTTTCTCATTCAGTGACAATGACAGCATTGCCAGCTGAGGAACCCTGCCCGTGAGCCTGGCTGCCACCATCTGTTTCACATGGCTGACATTTCTGCTTTTCATCCCACCAGTGGATGCATTTCTGCAACACACCTTGCTGAGATCCATCCTGCTTACACTGTGTGCTTTATCTCCAGCTTGTGGTTGGCTTGTGTTTGTGACTCTACAGAACATGCTGGGACAGATCCCTTTCACACGGTGACACGTGGGGAATGGTGCTGTGTAATTGCAATCTTCAGTTCTAACAGGGGTCTCTGAAAACAATTCTTTACTCAAGGCTTACTTTCCTGCTGTGCTGAAATACTGCTCCTATGACTTAGAAGGAGTCACAGAGGTGCCTTACACATTAATAGCAGCCAGGACTCTTTTCGTGCTGAGTATATGACAATCCACAGCCCACGGTGCCCTCTTACAGGCAGAGTGGGACTAGTCAAGCACCAGCCTTAACCATCCCAGATCCCTTAGTCTGGAAAGTGAGGCTGCAGGGCCCTCTTGTGGGTAGAGAGCGGCCCTCCTGCTGTTGTGAGCTGTGTCTGTCCTGTGGTGAGCGCCTGTGCCGTCACCTTTTGGAGAGGCGCTGGGCAGCGTTCTGTGACAGCACGAACAACTTCGTCAGTGCTCAAATCTGACTCCTACCTGCAAGCCTGGAAACGAGAAAGGTTTGTATTTATGAACTTCAGCCCGCGGCTGCTGGCCTCTTCAGCTCTGCCCCTGATTTTTCAGAGTGCTTTTTTCTTTATCTAGTCAAGGCTGCCAGCTCCTAAATCCAACCTCTCTTATCCATTCAGCTGGGCCTTGCAGGGTGGCACTTTACCCATATGTGGATGAGTTGAGTCTATGACATGGTCATGCCACCTCCTCTTCTCTCTTCCAGCTTCTGCTCACAGTGCCTCAACCCCCAGCCTGGCTGTGCTCCCACTGAGGACAGCTGTGGCTCTGTGCCTCAGCCACTTGCAACATGCCCTCTCCTCTCCGCCACTTGGGTCCTGGCTCATAAAGACTCTGCCATGACTTCCTGGAAGCTTTAAACTCTTTTTGCATCTTTGTGCTTGCTTCAAGGAAAGGGAGGCCTCACCATGGCATGGAATGTTATCCATGAGTTTAGAGGAGCTGCGAGCTGGCTGAGAACAGTGAAGGATGTTGGAGCTGGAGCCCACAGGGAGGCAGAATTAGGCAGGCACCTGCTTTCTGTCAGCTCTGGGGATGGGAGATGTCAGGTTTTAGCTCCTGAGCGTGCCTGAAGAGTCAGTGCGAGGAGCTGGGTCTGGTTTCCCTCTGGGCAGGCAGCGGCAGGAGCTGGATGTTGGATCATTTGTACAGAACCACATCAAGGCAGCCGATGGAGCGGTGACAGGCACGGCATGACCGCAATTCCAAAGTCTTTGACCCAAGCCTTGCGAAGCTCCCCAGAACAAAACTTTCATGCTGATCATCCCAAGAGTATTTGAGTATCTTACTCTGTCTCTCTTAGTCACATCCAGGAGCTCTGGACCTTTTCCTATAGACCAACATCCATTTCTGACATCAAAACACTCTGTGGAAGGATGACACCTGTTTACCATTCAGCTCTCTGACAGCTGAATGGTACAAAACCAAAGCAAAACAACAACTAACACATCTAAAGCTCAAGTTAGGAGAAAGATAATTGTCATTATGTCATTTTTATTGCTAAATTTATAGGTGTTTGCATATTTTCAGCTTCTCTTTTCATGTCAGTCCCTATCTGCCTGTCCTGTCACAGATTTATGACCTCAAGCATCCCATCTATTTAGCAGTAGTATAGTCCTAAATTACATTCCAATAACACACTTTCTTTACTACATACAATTAAAACTTTATGAGACAGTTATGTCAAATATGAAACTTAATATTACATAAACCAATGAAGAAAATTCTCGGAATTAGTTACATTACTGCAAAATCTAAGAACCAAAAATATCAGAAGTGAGACACTGTGAGTATATTTGGAAAATATAGCATGTAATTAAACCCCAATTTCAGAATAATTGATACAATATGAGTTTTTATCCTTCTAAGATTACTTCCTGGACTTCCATTTTAATTTTTTTCTGATGTTAAAAATGACTGATTTGGATTAATTTTTCATGCAGAAATAGTCAAATTCATAAATGAGTGTGAGCTAGTGTTGTGGTTAGATCTTTTATTGGTTTATTAAAAATGTTATTAATGTGTTTTAAAGTCTACTTCACACTAACACAGACAATTTGCTGCTTTTTCTAGATAAAGGATTGTCTGAACATTCCCTCCTTGCCACTGTTTTGGGAGGATGTAGAAGCTAAGAGGTGTCTCTTAAAAGAAATTAAAATTGGCAAGCCATTGATAATTTTGAGGGGAATGATTCAAGAGAGGAGGTTATTTATTATAAGAAAATTTGGTGGCTTTGGATAAATTTACAAGGCTTTTAGGAGAAAACCCTATGTTTTGGTAGAATATGTTATCCTTGCCATGGAATCCATGAAAACAGAAACTGTGAACATGAAGTTTTATAGTTTAAAGTAATGCTGGGTGGGAGTATGCTGAGAGTTTTGAGGGGAATATTACTGCTTTTGGAACAAAAGGTATTGATGATCTATTGATGAAGCCTATTGAACCCAGAGCACTGAACTGCACTGTGTGTGCTGCTGATGTGGACCTTGAAGTTCACAAATTGGAATAAGAAGCCAAAAGACAGCAAAGGCTTCGTCATCTCCAGCAACAAAGAAATATGGGTCACAAGGTCTGGAGCTAGCACAAGACCTCAGTAAAAACCCAGTAATATTACACAAAAACCTGCTGCTGCCTGGGTACCTCTCTGCATTGGCTTGTTTGTGAGATTTTCATGAAACTAAATTTAAAAAAAAAAAGAATCCTTAGTTTCTTATGTGGTCTGCTAAACATAAAATCTTGGATTCTAAAAAAAAAGTAGCATGACTTAGGAGACTAGTGCTATTTGAATTAGCAGAAAACTATAGGAAGAAGGATCAGGCAGCCTATTGCTCTGGGGGCAATAATTTAAAATACTGCAAAATCCCAAGGTTGTATAGTTTTCATAGAGTCTTACATTTATTTTGTGAAATGTGTAAGGTATTAGAAGAAGAAACTCAATTCATCTTAATCCCCTTCTCTCCCTTCAGGACAAAGAGTGCTTGAGTTCACATAACAATTTAGTCAAAGCACACTGTGGAAATCAAATTTAACTTTCAAAGCATCCTTTGAACTGTCCACTGAGGTCCTGTGCTAGCTCCGTGTCTTGTGATCTGTATCTCTTTGTTGCTGAAGGAAGTACACTTACAGAGCAGACAAAATATTTTGTTATTTCTTTCTGCAATTAATTCTTTGCTAGGCCTGCTTTACACCTAAAAGGCAATGGCAACGCTTTAAGATTTCTGTTGGTCTTATTCCACCTCACTCCTTGCTGGCAAAATCCCCAGTTTTCCAGGCTGCTGGTAATTCACTTTGTGTGCCCTTTTCAGCCATCCCAGGTGCTTAGAGTTGCATTCCAAATCCGTGGTTATAATGAAGATCCAAGTTATGGAGCTGTTCCATGTATTTGTATATATTTAGAGCCAGCACAGCAAAATTCTAAAAGTGTGTCTAAACCAAAATAAGGCAAGGCAGCACCACCCAGAGGTTCTGAAGCTGTCTTGGAACAAGTGAATGCTGTGCTGGAAGCAGGGTAGCCATGGTAGTACAGCATCTCCTGGGGACATCTTAGCTCTGTTGGGGACATGTATGTTACACTCATTACAATATTTCTGGAATCTGGCACATTCCCTGATCATTCCCACGGATTTGTTCAGAGCTAGTCTAGGTAGTGCTATATAGCCTTGTAGGTAAGATTTCTGTGGATGTATTCTCCTTCCTACACCCCAAACCTAAACAGTATCTTATTGGGCTAAGGTGGGATATTTCTGTCTGATTTTCAGCATTTCATCTTAGAATGTGCAATCCTTCACTGTTGAAATTAGTTGGTGTTTCAGTGTTGATTTCCCCTGGGGAAAAACCACGGATCCCAACAGTGTGACTGCAATATTACTTTAGGATAGTGGTAGGTAGCTGCAGCCAGTGTGATTTGGAAGAACAAATTTGAGCAGACAGGGGTTAGATCAATATCTGAAGGATGATTATCTTGGTCAGCACAGTATTTTCCATAGTCTAATGCAATCTAAACAATCTCTAAATATATCACAGACTGTGAAATTTCAATTCCTCTCCTGTCAGCCTCTTCATGTGAAGATGAATGATATGCCTGATGAAGACAAGGGCCTGATCCTGCTGCTGTTGAAGTAACTAATAAATCACCCATTAACTTCAGAGGATCCCCAAAAGAAACAAATTGCTCATTTAAACAGAGGTGGCAAATCCTTTACAGGTGTAATAGGTTCACAGCAGCTGCACGTACACAGGCCTCTTCCCCAAAGGACAGGAACATCTCTGAAAGCTTTTGGAAATTAAAAAACAAGCCAAAAAGAAATGAAGATGATTCTCAGAATGGGAGGCTGCTCTTTTAGACAGCCCTTGAGTAAGACAGACAGCACAGGAACTTTGAAAGCTGTTCACTGAAACACTTTTTTTGTGGGGATGTGTTGCTCAGAGGAGGGAGGCACTGCTGGACAGCAAAATATTCATCTGGGATGGCATAAAGTTAAAGAATGAGAGTAATGGACAAAATTTGCCTTTCACATTGAAAAGAAAATTCCCTGAGACTCAGTTGTGTTTTTGCAGGAAAGGTGACCACCAGGACTGAGGACTCAGACACCCAGGTGTCCAAGGAGGTTGAAAACTGGGACCAGGTTTTGGGATAGTGTCCTTGGGTTATCTCTACCTCTGGGAAGAAATATTTCTTTTGATACAGGTGCAATCCCCCAGCCAGAATTATAATAAACTTCCACCACAGATACACTGCAGATCTGCCCAGCAGGTTATAGGCTGGAACTGTAATTCCAACTCCAGCCACCTTTGCTTTACCCTCAATGTAATCACATGCATTTACATATGAGCCTCTAACTTTTTATTGCAGTGAATAAATGTTTTTCCAAAGCGAAAAAAAACCCAACATCAATTTGATAAAGGTTAGACTTTCAGGTATAAATAAATCTTTTAAAATGCATCTTTTAAATAAAAGCTTTAAACTTCTTTTTCATTGCTCACAATTTATTGGGGGAATTTATTCTGGCTATTACTAAACCCTTGGTGCCTTAATTGTATTAATAATTTAAATCTCTGCTTTTACTGCAGCCTGTTATTTAAAACTTAAAAGAGCTACAAACAACTTTAGATGCCTGTAAGGCTTCAACAGATATTTTCCTTATCACAACAATACAGTCTTTTTTTATTTCTCAGTTCCAAAATGCTATGAAATGTTGCCAAATTATGCAAGATTTAAAAAGAAGAAAGCTGAGCTGAAATCTCAACTGGGAAATACCAGTCACTATTCACCTTTTTGGTATATAATCAAGTGAGTAAATAACGGATTTAAGAAAAGTGCACCTGACAGGTTGGCCAAATCATTAACTAAAATAGGAAAAAAAAAAAAAAAGTGCATTTGAAAAAAACCCCCACGTGATAATAGCTACATTGCTCCTTTGTAATTCAGAGCACAGAAGTTCCTCAGGCCAGGTCCTGCACTCACAAATTCACTGGCAACTTTTCCATTTGTTCAGTGCAAATAGGATGAAACCTGCTCAGGCTCCTCTGAAATCCTAAGATAAAGCTAATGTCAAATAAAAATATTTTTATTCCAATTAGGATTTAGAAATAGATGAAGCATTTTCCAGTACTGTTTATTCAGAGAGATAGACTTGCAGCACAGCTAACTCTCTTAGGCAGCCAGGGCTCATCCCCTGTGCTGGGCTCAGCTTGGTCTTCAGGAAAAGTTGATGCTTCCAATGATTACTGGATGGGGAAAAATTATAAAGGAGAACTTGAGGCTGGTTGTAGAGGGGCTCAAGGTGGCCCCATGACTTCTAAATAAGAGCATTTTCCTTTGCTCCTGGTCAGGAGGGTGAAGTGGTGCTGTCTGGGGGCAATTGGGCTGCTAGTTCACTAAAACGTGTGACCTGCTCTGGACAAGATCAGCATTCTGGTTTGAAATAAACTGGTTTTCTTTGGAAAATTGAAGCTCACTTTTAAGAGAAGAAATTTTGATTTTAAACAATCTGCCATTGTTTAAGAACAGACTTGGTGCACTGGCTAATGGGTTGTTTATTTAGCTACAGTTTCCATTCATTTTACTTTGGTTTTGCAAAAAGATTAAATCAAATTGTCTGTATCTCCCACGTTTTGGATTATGTTTCATGCATGCTGTTATTTCTACAATGACAATTAGGTGATGTCATGCCTGCTTTGTCCTTTGGGCATTCTTCCTCACATCTGGTCTTTTGGGAAGAACTTAACATTCACTGAACCAGCAATAAATTAATCTAACATCTAATTCTTCTTGTACAACTTAAGGCTCTTGATCCTATGACGATTTATTCATATGCTTGCTTTTACGTACAATAGATTATCCCACGGAACTTCAAAATGAATAAAGTTATGCTTATGCATAAATGCTAGAAGGATTTGTGTCTAAACAATGAAACTAAATACTGACAGTAAATAATTATCCATAAGAATCAGCTATAGACACAGCAGAATTCATCGCCAAAATTAATGCAGGAAATGGAATAAAATGGAAAAGTCTGTGAGAGTATTTTTACTTTGCCTCATTTACAGCAATTTTGCACTGTTAGTAATAACCAAACTGGTAACCTAAATTGCCTGTTGCTTGTGCTATAGATGAACTCTGACACATAATTTGGCTTCTGCATCCATTTAGATACTTAATATTGTGAATAGATGTTAAGAGTGAAAGGGGTGGGAAAAAAAGCATCTAAATAATTTCGATGCCCTTTGAAGACCCCAATTTATGGTTACCATCCATTGCTTTAAGAAAATTAGTAGGCATGATTGTCACCATACACACAGTCTATTGCCTTCACAACGACTCCAACATTGCCAGTCTAGACGTATTTGTCACTTACATATTGTCAGTCATGGGTATTACATCAATTTGGGTTTATTCAGAGTTGGACAAATTACAGAACTTGAAGTTGGCAGACAATAACAATCATTGCTCAAAATATCAAATGAGCTGGAACTTTGAAACAAAAAATTGCTCACAGAGGTCCCATGGTGTGGAAGAAAGTGGCGTTTCTGCTTCTTTTCCAGCTGCCAAGAGAGGAGTGTTGGTTGAATGCACAGGCTCCAGAGGTCCCTAGATTGACTGTCCTCCAAATTCTCTGGGCAGGATAAAAAACTCCTTGGTTCTTGGATCATCTCTTCTGATTTTAGGGCTGGTATGGTAGGCTGTGAAGCCTTAAAGATCAACAAATTTATTTTCTTTCCTGGAAAGAAGATCAATTTGGACCAGCAGAGTTTGTGCAGCTGCTTCTGAACATGGGAATGTGGAGACCTGTGGCTGGAGCCAGGACATCCTGGTTCCCAGGGAGCCAGATTCCCAATACTGCCCTCTCTCATCCCAGGGGCACCACTCGAGGGAGCCACAGCCAAGGGGCTCTCATGAAACCTTGGGGGTCCAAGCCCAGATCAGACCCCTTGGTTTCCTCAAGACTCAGCCTCAGCTCTGGTGACTTGATAGAGAGAGGCAGCCTTGACTCAGTTGTCCAGAAAAAGAACTTTAATAATGCAAACCCAACTAATAAAAATGCACACACTCTATGAAGAACTAACTGGAACATGGCAGCAGCAAGGGGCAAAAAGCAGGGGCCAGACTCAGATGGGAATATTTATACACTCTGGTGCTGGGAGGAGTCAAGGCAGGGTCTGAGGGAAGGGCCCAAGAGGGGAGAACAATTAAGAATATGAAAATTTCTGCACCAAAAGGCAACCACTGGTATCACAGAGAACTAGGAACTTTCTAGTAAAAAAATCTACAAAAAATCTACATAACTGAACTGAGAGGGTATGGGAGTAAGCCTCTTGTTTCCTACACTTAGGAAGGGGTTCCCCAGGGCTTTAGGCCAAGGTTTTCCTCTCCCAGGGAAGCCACTCTCTGCACTCCCACCTGCCCTGGACACCCAAGGGGCCCCAAGGTTTCCAAGGGCACCCAGGCCTTGGCTCTGGAGGGGAGGGCTGGGAAGATGCACATGCCTGAGTCTCTCCAGCTTCCAGCAGAAGCCTTAGGTCCTTGCCATTCCTTTCTGAAGACATGCAGGTTTCTGTGGGAGAGGTGCCTGAGTCCTGCCAAGAATGTAAGAAACTTGAGGATTTTCAGTTGAAGTATTTCAGTCAAACCTGAGCTTTTAAAATGAATTTCAACAAAACTTTTCTGACCTGTTCTAGCAAGGGCATGTGATAGACAGCTAGTGCAGACTTAGAAAATACAATCTAGAAAAGAGAAAAGAATATGATTTTTAAAAACCTCACTGTATCAAGTTAGCAAGGGTGAAGTATTTGTTTTGGTGATTTATTTTTTTTTTAAATAGGAACCAGTTACAGGCAACAAAGTGCTTCCTGTTTAAAGACAACATGCACAAAGACCAAGCATTTCTAAACAATAAACAATATTGATATTGATAGTTAACCCAAATGTCTTGAAGACAGCTATTCTAGACTGTATATGATAATATAAATAGTTTATTAGCTGCTAGAAATTAAAGCTATTAGAGATACTTTGTATTTCTAAGCACTACTTGACTTTGAATTTTTGAACCACGGTAAAACCAACCAGAAGAGAGGTATTCATACTTTTCGTCTTGGGTATTTGATAAGAAGAAGCAGGAGGGTTGGTGGGTTTCTTAGGTTCTGTCTCTACAGTTTTGGGCTCACAGCTCAAGCTGATCAGCCCTTGGAGTCTCTGAGGCTGCAGGTTCTGTGTGATGGGTCAGCTCAGAGCACAGATGAGGCAGATGTGTGTTCCTCCCTAATCACTCATGTGAACCCAATTCATCTCGGTAATCTCCAGTTATCTGAGTTCTCTCTGATTTGCTCTTACTTTAATCTGTCACCAGGTGGGTTGCAGTGGTTTGCCATGGGTTTGCTGTCTGTTAAGAGCCAGCTGTGCAGGTCAAGCCATACAGATGTTGTTTCTTGATACCTTCTGATCCTGCCTTTTCCTTTTTAGTGAGGGTGAAAATACCATTTCCATGACCTTCCTTGAACTAAACAGATATTTCTTCTTACCCAGGTTGCTCATTGCATCTGTATTGATTTTCATGCCTTTGTGTGCTTCTGCTTTGTCCTTGTCTTCAGCTGTTTGGGCTGTGCTTTGCTATTTGGTTTCTCTTTATACTTCAAGTTATTGAGAACTGACTCAGCTGAGTATCTCTTGTTTCCTTTGCTTTTTCTGCTTTTGTCTTTGCTTCAGAATACTTTATTCCAATGCTTCTAATTCTCTCTTTCTTTTACATGTACTCCTATAGAATATGAACTGCCAGCTTGCTGAATTTATTTTGCTGATTTTTCCCGAAGGATTTTATTCTATATATCTTCTACATGAGATATATAAGATATATAGATATATATAGATCTAAATAGATAGATGCTAACCCTTCCTAGTCTAACTCTAACCCCCTGTCTATAACTTTCATTACTTCCTTGCTGGTAAAAACAGGATCTTAAAAAGCCTGTTTCCTAGATGTATTTTCTAAAATTTACCCACAACACCTGCTGGGAAATCTGGGGGAGAATCTTCAAACCCAACAGAGATGTATGTGAGTAGATGAATGCAAGCACAGAACACAGTCTGATTTTCTCTATGTATTTATATATTAAAGGCAGTATTAAATAGGAACTTGTTGTAATTTCTAACTTTTTTTGCATCCCATCCTAAACTGGCATCTGAATCAATGAATGATACCATAAGAGTGCCTGTTTCTTACCAGAAGGTATAAGGCAAGCCATGGGTTGCTAGTTCATGATATTGTTTCCTTATTTTAGGAGGTAAGGGACTGACACACCAATTTCCATGCCAAATATATAATTTACTAATAAAACTTTGAAAGCTTTTGTTGACCCTCTGACTTTTGTCATTCCTTTTGACCACAGGCATCTAGGAATCTTAGGAATTCCCACCTCAAGAGTGGAAATGACATGCGTATGCCTGGGGAAGAGTCCCATTAGCACCAAGCCTTATGTTTTGCATGACTCTGTTTGCTGTAGAGAAAGCAAAAGCTTCATCCATCCAGTGCCAGGTTTGTCAAAGAGGTCCACTGATCTCCCTGTGTGTTGGTTTAGTGGTTGCAGTTCATTTCTCATGGGTCAGGTACTGATCTCAAAGGTCTCCTTGACCTTTTCATGGTCATGTTGCTATGTAAAATGTTGTAGAAAATAAAGCATGGTGGTTACCTGCAGTTATCACCTTCTCAGCATTTCTGTCCATCTGGAAGAGAAGGTCAAGACTTCACCAGATTAGTTGTTCTATACCACTCTGATGTCTTCTTTTATGTCTGATTAATTTCCATGGCTGCTGAAGGTACTGATTGTCTTGTGTTCAACAGGTCTTTTGAGCTTACCCAAGCCACATTCAAGGGAAGGCAGAGCCAAAAGCCATTACCATGTTGATCCCATGGCTGTTGTCAGTGTTGGAGCAAGTCCCATTTGAATATAATTTCTACTTAGCACAAAGACTCACATCTTTGGAACAAACCCAAGTCCTGTCAGACTGTAAGACAATTGACTTTTCTGCTTACGCTGTAATTAATGCTATTGAAATCTCAGAAAAGAAAGCAGAGAAAGCATAAAACATTCAAGTTTAGGACTAGCCACCTTTCTTTCATTGCATATCTCAAGAGATGTGAATCCATTAGAAATAAGGTTCCAGATGCCAAAACCAATAAAAATGCAGACTTTAAGGTCTAGCCAAATTGTGGTTAAAGTTATTTCTCTGTGGATCACACTCGGTCATTAATTTTAAGGCTGGACATTCTCCAAACTCTGTGGTTTCTTTGAAACAAGGGGTAAGATCCCAGTGATTAGATGGCTTACATTTCACTATTTTTTCTAGCATATCCAGTTGAATAAAAATTAGAATGTCATAATTCTGTTTCTTTCTGATGGAAAAACAAAAGAGAACTCTAAACCTGTTGAAAATGGACACAAGCATTCAAAAAAGCAAAGCAGTTTAGATGATATAAATCAGTACAGCTTAATGGTTTGCATCATGTATATGTGGTCCTCAAGGATTTTCATCTTTATAGGTACAAAAGTGCTTTGGTTAATTGCTTTCAACATAATTAAATTCACAGGAAATAATTTTATTTCAGTATGGATTGCCAGGAAAAGATGGGTCTTTTGGAGAACATAGGTCAAGCAGCACATTTAAAACTTGTACTTTTATATAAAACATTGTGTGAGGTGCTATATTCTCCAGACAAATTTGCATAAAGAACTAATTTCAAAAAAATGACAAAACCCCAACAGAATTCCTTGAAAAAAACTACAAAACCCCAGCAGAACTGTGTGCTTCCACAGCACAAGTAATCCTTTATGAAAGACTCTCCATAAAATTACTTATATTAGATGCTAATGAAAAGCATAAGGAAGGCTTACAGTTACTTTAATTTTTTTTTAATACACTGAGCCAGTAGAAGTAATTTGTATTGTAAACTTCAAAAGAATATAGTGAAGAGAAATACAGGTCTCTCTGTTGAGAAGTGTAGCAATTTAATGACAAAATTACTTTAGATTATTTTAGGATAAGCTTTTTTTGGAAAGACCAAAGTTATGTTAAGTTTAAAAGCCTGAGATACCTTGCTCAGGATTCTTTCAAGAATGTTCCTTGACTTCTCCTTGCAATACTTATATTGTATGAAAAAATTGGCTTTTAAGGTAATCTCAAGATTTTCAGTCATATTAAATATTGCAACTTTAAGCTAAAATGTCTTTAAGAATACTAAGGTTTTACTTGGAAAATTGATCACTGCAATGTAGAAAGTATTTTTATGTGTATTTAGTATTTTTACTCTATTTATACTCCTAAATTCTTACATCCATAAACATTTCTTAGTAGTGGCCACTGTTGTAGAAAGGACATTACATGAAGAAGGTCTTGATCTGACTACTGTGGATTTCTGCACAAGAGGCCTCCTGGTCCTGCTGAGGTCAGTGTTTAAATTCCCACCCGATTCAGATGAACCCTCAGAAAACCCTGGGTGGTTTTTGGGGTGTCTGTGCATTCAGGGTGCACTGGATGCCACAGGCACCACAAGCAAGCAGTGGCATAACCTGTGCTGCCCTGGAGACATTTGTACAAAAATTGCCCAAATTGACAAAATTGCCCTGTCCTCTCCCATTTTAAAGAAAATTCAGGGATGTCTCCTTTCCTTGCAAAGTCATAGCTGAGCTCACTGCACAGCTTGCTGTAAATCCCCCAAATACCACGGGGCCAAAACTGCTATGACACCACTGCCAGCCTCTCCTTACCCTGTATCTGCCTGGGCTGTGCTCACCTTCCCTGGGGCTGGTGCCTGGTCAGCAGCTCCACAAGGTTTCCATGTTGCAGAAATTCCATAGCTGTGCCCTCTCTCCAACAGAGGCTGCCCCAGAGCCTTTCCTACTGCCCACATCCCTTCTGTTTCTGAAAAATGACCTTAACTCAAGCATATTGAGTGGAATTTGTATTCTCATGCTCAGCCTTGAACAGCCAGACTTCAGCTGGATTAAGGAAGACCTTTTATAATACTTCCCAGTATCTCTGGTGGTATTATTTTCTTCAATTTTTTAGCCTCATATGATTTAAAAACTGAAAAAAAGAGTCATAGCTATTATTACACATCACATAATATGCAAAGTATCCTCTACAAAGCAGTTCAAATACTGCTGTATTATCTGTCAAGTGCTTGACCTTTTTTAAGAACTGTTAGAGCCTAGGATATAATGGCTGGGTATTTTTAAATTTTTTATTCACTTGATGGTCTAGGAAGAAGGTTTTTTTAAGTAAAATAACTGTATAAAGTTACTTTACTGTAACTAGAGACTATAAAATACATTGAAATTAAGTTGGACTAAATTATTTGGGGCACAAAAATAGGAAGTAGACTTTTATTTTCAAGGGGGGCCATTTCAGACCCCAGCTTGATCCTGTCAGTGTACTGATTTTGAACTTATAGAACCATGTGGAACTCCCTTTAAGGTGAGGCTACAGGTCATTTGACTAATTTTTAATTTTCATTTTCCAGGTGGATAAACCACAGGGCTTTTATGAAATAGGAAAGTCTTGAACAGCTAATTAGACCAAGGCTTTCAAAAGGAACCAATCATTTAGCTAAGTAATTTGGGAAATATTTTCTCACCTAGGCTTCAAGAGGTTTTGAGTTCCCCTCTTGCAGGAGTTCCCTTGCAGATACATGTGAATACCATAAAACTGGTATCAGCCTTTTTGGTTTTGCTTTTAAGTTTGTATATTTCTATTACTGAGCAGATTGTAATACCCAGTTGATGCTGAGCCATTTTTCCCAGCACTTATTTTGTGAGTTGGAACAGTATGACTAGAGGATGGAAAGTTGAACAACTCTGTAATACAGACTCACACTGGATGATTTATGAGCAATGTGTGGGGTAAGATTTTAGAGAAATATAAATTATACCTGTTCGTCATGTTAACTTCTTTTAATGTTTCCCACATGTTACTATGACAACATTCATGGGATATATATTTTAATTTCTGTTGCACAGAGGAAATGTGTCAGGTCTGCACATTTCTCTTGATTTTATGGCTGAGTGCTGTGTCTAATGCAGGTTGTAAATCTTCTTGGAAAAATATATAAGAGGGTTTTCATCACAGTGGCTCTCCTGGCAATTCTGAAGCTTTTAATAAGCATAATTTAAATTTAAAAAGGACATTTACACCCCCTGTGATGTGGAGACTTCTAAAGTGGGGGTAGCAAATGCTGTGCAGAAAAGCAGGAGCTTCATGCTAACAATTGCTGAATGTGTTACATAGTTAAACACATTGTTAAAAGTCTTACTTCAATAAAACTGTAAAAAATGTCTTGCGGCCAATATTTAATTTCCTGTTTTCCATATAGTGGATACAGGATACTTTTAAAGCGTTTTTTATTTCTTGTGCAGAAAATGGGTTAAAAAGCTCTTTATAGTTCTCTAAACACATTTTCCATAAGACCTGAAGGGTTTTCATGATAGTGAGATCTTCTTTAAAAATTAGATGTAAAAACTAGATAGAAATTTCTGAATTGGGTTAGGCATTCTCAGTTTCTGCACCACAAGCTGTTGTTCTACATGGTAATTAGTTTGCATATGCATCTGAAACCAGTGCTGAGAAAAGTGACAGTGAAATGTGCTGGTAAGTGTTTTAATGGAATTATTCAGCAGGCCAAAACTCATTAATCACAGGGAACAGTCTCTCCGTGATGCTTCAGTGTATAGTTAAACAAGACTCCACTCATTTATTTACTTTCCAATGTAATTTTTTTAAATCAGAGTGGGAACATCAACTGCAGAGATTCCAACCAAAAGTAAAATCTGCTCCAAATCACGAAGTTAGAACTAAAACATAATTACCCATAAAGAACGAAAACTTTGAGTAATTTCCTGTAATTTCCCCACCAAATTAATTTTTTACCTTGCAGTACTGCTATAAAAAACTCTCATCACTCCCATGTCACATATACTAAGTGGGACTCTCTATATGAAGGTGCCATTCTCACTTTTCCTGTTCTAACACACCTATGTTTGTAAAGGAGAGGGTAAAATCCACATCCCAATAGTCTTCTCCTTCCAGCCTGTCTTTTTATATCACTCTCATCTTGTCCTTGTAGCTGCTGTAGCTTTTCCACTTGAACAGCTAATGATTCAGTGGAATATCCATTTGTTTAGAGCAAATGGCTGCAGCTGTTAATTTATATTCATTTATACTATTGACTATACTGCTATGGTGGTGCACAGTTCCAAGTATTTTGCTTGTGTTTGGTGCCTGCAGCCCATGCTGTGCTACACCTCTGGGCATATCACTGCAGCTGGGTTCTGTTCAATGATAACTTTATCATTTATTGTACAGTTGTGGCCATTTTAAAATGTGTGTCTCAGGGGAAAGTTACACCATAGAAATTCTTGGCAGATGTAATTAGCAAATGGCTTTCTGAATCCCCCCAAACAGTCCCCACCTGACCTTCCAGCAGGGGGAAGTGCTGTAGCTTCAGATTGTCTGGGGAGCACGAGTGAGCTCCCACACGCTGCTCACTGCTCTTGGAGAAGGGCTGCTATCGGCAGCAATAACAAATTCTGAGTGCAGCTAGCTCACTGCCAAGCCAGGGCAGAGCTTTATACAAAGACTGTGCTTGTACTGTGGTTCCTGAAGGTGCAGGCATGCTGCTAAGCTTCCATTTCAGGCTCTGTGACCTGCCTGGAGTCTCCTGTTTGACATGGACTGTTAGGAAAGTCCCGTCCTGGAGTCCACCAGGGTACAAGCAGAGAGTGGTGGCCTCCTTTTTTCACAGTGCCAGCTGCTGGGACATGCTTTCTTTGTCCTCTGCAGCAACACTGTGACAGTATAAATCATTCTGTGGCCTTCCTTTCAGCTTATGCTTGGCCTGTTTGGATTGTTGTAGATGTTCCAAATTCATCCTGGACTCTCAGATTTTTTTCCCCTCATTTGGAAAGTTATATGAGCTTCTTTATGCTGTTCTTCTTCATTTGGTTATGCCAGATAAACTGACATGGCAGGATGGGAGAAAACTTTGCCCAGAATTTCACAATTTCTTTATAAGAATATAGCCATTAATTTCCCATGTGATTTTCAGTCCAGGCATGTCAAGCTCACATAAAGGGCCAGATTATGTACAAGCCCTTTGCCTGACAAACCCAGGCCCAAATTGCAAGTGTACGCCAAAGCACAAAGAGCAGATTTAAGTGGGAGAACTCAAGTCAGTTCTGTTAATCCTGCCTGTAGAGAACTTTTATAGACATAGCTGGAAAGGGAACAAAATTTTGTTAGGGCTGTTTCATCACTTGTGTTGTGAGGAAACACGGGATAAATTTGTACATATATCCTAGTGGAGTTGATGCAAAAAAAAAAAAAAAAAAAAGGTGCTTTTAACTGTGTTAAATGGTATAGGAATAAAAAAAGCGAAATGAATGAACATACTGATGTGTATTTTCCCCAACAAATATGCTGAAATTGTAAAGGACTACACGATAACATATATTTCTGTTTTTTCTAAGGGATCATGCAAACATATGATATTACTGCTAAGCATTTCTCAGACATCCTTAGTGTATATCACACAGCTTACATTTGGCAGAGAAATAGGAAGAGGGAGAAGTAAACTTCAGTCAGTTTGTCATATTGTCCATGGTGGAAAGAGAATTTCTAAAGCATGTAAGAGATTTTGGTAAAAATTCATTGTAAATCTGTTACAATAATTCCCTGTCCCTCATTTACCGTGGGGGTGCAAGGAGAGACCTAGAAACTTTCATCGTTCAACTTTCAGAAGGTTCATGATGCTTTACAGCATGGTGGTAGGGAAACACAGGCACAGTTTCAGCAAAGATAATTGAGGTTCCATGTATTAGTGTCAAGTGTAGTGCCAGCTATCTTAAAGAGCTTGTTTAGCTCTCCTCCTTAGCACTGTAGCCACACCAAGCTAAATGCATGTTGTCCAAAACTGCCTCTGCAGCCCCAGCAGCCCTAGGTGCCACCGAAATTTGTAGAGGAAGCCAGCTGTAAATGCCAGATATAAAACTTTCTTGGGCACAGTATGAGTATTTTTGTTCAGAACATGCTTAAATTCAAAGAAACAGAAAAAGCACTGTATGCATTAGTTTCTGACACTGAAACTTGTGCAGTACGTGGGAAAATGAGCAGGACCTAGTCTACAAGCAAGAGCAAGTTTAGGCACTGTGAAAAAATACAAAGTAATAAAAACCAAAAGGATCATTCCAAAGCAGACAGTTCCTTGCTTTTGTAGACAGAGCATGGATTCCAGTAGGAGATGATAGGTAAAAATGCCTCACAGAGTCTGAAGGAAAATAGAAAATAATGAGTTTACTGCAGTGACATTTTCTGCCGCAGCCCCACTGCTGCGGGACTTGTGATCAGGTTTGTAGTTTTGAGCAAAAAATGGCACACAAGTCTGAAGGTTGAGTTTGTGACAAATAATTAGCATCTTACAAAGTGCCATGTAAGATGTAAAATATACTTACCATTGTCTGAAATAACTTTGTGCCTGAGAACATTGTAAAAGTGCATGAGAAATTCACGTGCCTCTCAAGGATGTGTTTGACAGTAGTGGTTTTAGATTTGATGTAATAATTTTTCAGCTCCATGAGCGAAGCAAATTGATTTGTAATGTGATACAGTCACCAGAACCATCAACACATTTACACCATAGGACTTTTCCCCAGCTGATAACACTGTAACTTATGGTGGATTTTGGCTGAACTCAATGCAGAAAAGAAGACAAAGGTTGGAAAGCAAATGGAAAGAAATCCAACGTAATGAAAACACATCTGCATCCAAGTTTGGATACTGAGCAGAAGTATAGGGAGACTAAAAAGCCCACATATATCTTGACAGTAAGTTTGAGAGATGTGTTCCAGGGGCCTAAGTGTGACTTCTAGTTGAAGGAACCGTAGCATTAAGATCTGCATAGGAGTAGCCAAGCAGCTTTCTTTTTTTTTTTTTCTGCTAATGTTTGTTGGCTTAACTAAGATGTCCCTAAATTGTAATGTCCTGCTTTCTCAGCTGAATTTTCCAGTGCCAAGCATCTAAGCTGATGTCACAGCTGAGAAATTAATTGTCTAAAACGGTCTCAGTAGATTCAGCTGGTGGGCAGATATCTTAACTGACCAACAGACAAGAAAGAGGTTGTCCATATGTCCCCTGGATTATGGATTAGGTGTCTCAATGAGACTACCACAGGGAAGTCCAATGCATTTCCTGCACTTTGAGGTTTAAATCAGGGGTTTGGATTTAGATGAATGACTCACTGTTTCTAAAATGTGGGTTGTGCACTGATACACTGACCTAGTGGTGCACGCCCCAGAGGAGGAAGACTTGTCTTCCATTCATTGTTCAACCTTTAGAAGTTTAAATATGCAGATATCATCTAAATTCAAATCAGCATCTTAGATATTCGCTCTTGTTGAAATGCTGCCAACAGCATCAGGTTCATGCCAAAGAGACCTTCATTCCAATCCTTTTTCCTCAGACTGTTTTGTTCACTTAGTACTAAAAACAAGATAGAAGCTACTAAATGTCCAAGTAGAGAGAATGACAAGTGCTGTTCTCAGCAGCTGGTATTGGGACTGGCACTGTTCCACATCTTTGTGGGTGGCACGGACAGTGGGACCCAGGGCACCCGCAGCAAGTTTGCCATCGACACCAAGGCACCACCACCTGAGAGGTGAGCCTGTGCAAACTTCATGAAGTTCAAAAAGGCCAAGTGCAAGGTCCTGCACCTGGGTTGGGGCAACTCCAAGTACGAATACAGGCTGGTTGGGGTGTCACAGTGAGGGTGGCTGTGACATGTCTTTTAGGTTCCCTGATATTCAGGGCAAATGTGGTGCTAAAGAAGGAGCGGGTGTGATGGTGTGTCCGAAAAAGAAAACTCATTTTAATAGGAAAATAAAATAGGGACAGTGCCCAGAAACTGCACACTGAAAGGACAAAACACCAAAGACCAGAAATGAGGAGAGTGTGGCAATGTATAGGCTTGGGGGTAGAAGGTTCTAGAAACGTGACCAAATATGGAGCAGGAGTAACAAGTAGGGAAGCAGAACTTGGACTCATTAATGTAAAAATGGCAAAGTCCCCTGGGAGGAGATCTCTGTCTCACCCTGAGTTAAACAAATGCCTCCCAGGGCTTGAAGCCAAGATCTGGCTGGCCCTGTGAATCTGCCAGGCTGATGCCCACAGTGGAGCATGCATCGGAAGCAGCCCTGAGGACAAGGACTTGGAGTGTTGGAGGATTAGAAGCACAATGTGAGCTGGCAGTGTGCTCCTGCAGCCCACACAGCCAAACGTGCCCTGGGCTGTGTCAAAAGCAGCGTGGGCAGCTGGCCAAAAGAGAGGATTCTGCCCCTCTACTCTGCCCTTGTGAGACTCCACCTGCAGTGCTGTGCCCAGCTGTGGGGCCCCCAGTGCAGGAAGGACATGGACCTGTTGGAGTGAGTCCAGAGGAAGTCTGGAAGATGATCGGGGGGCTGGAGCACCTCTCCTGTGAGGACAGGCTGAGAAACTTGGGATGATTCAGCCTGGAGAAGAGAAGGCTCCATGAACACCTTTGAGCACTGTCCAGTACCTAAAGAGGCCCACAAGGAAGATGGAGAGGGTCTTTCTTAAGGGACATGTAGTATTAAGGAGTAATGTCTTCACAATGAAAGAAAGATAGATCAGATATTAGGAAGAGATTCTTTACCTTGAGAGTCATGAATCACTGGAACAAGTTACCCAGAGAAGTTGTGGATGTCCCATCCCTTTCAGTGTTCAAGAGCAGGTTGGATGGGACTCTGAATAACCTGGTCTAGTGGAAGGTGTTCCCTGCCCATGGCAGGGGAGTTGGAGCCAGGTGCTCCTTAAGGCGCTTTCCAATCCAAACCATTCTATGACAAATAAATTTTCTAAATCAAGTACTCTGAGGCATCTTGAGATCAATCTTATCTGAGTATTCCTGTGCTCCCAGATTTGTTTTCACCTGAAAAAGAAATGGAAATCTTTGCTATCTTCTTTATAATTTTGTGAATAGGATTATTTAGCAGTTTTCTGTAGTGGTTAGAGTTCCTAATATCCTGTGGACATCATTCTTTCTATAAGGGATAGAAGGAGCAAGCTTTTCAAGTGTGGACATTAACACCAGTGCCTCCTTTAAAGAAAACTGCTAAAATACAGCCAGATTTGACTCATAATGAGATGTAAATCCACCCTATTGAGTTATTGCATGCTCAGGTCTTTTTTTTTTAATTTGTTTTTTATTTGAGAAACTCCAGATGGCAGAATGGAGAATTTGCAATGTTTTTAGTAAACTTGGTTGAGACTCTTCTGGTGGTAATATTAAATGTCTGACATGTCTGATGCTGCTGGTATTGCCAATGTGAAGCCATTGTCAGTTTGTGAGATGATTTTAGTTTAGTTCATTCCTATGTCATATTTCCTAAATCATACTGACACACCATACTGAGAGATACCTTAGAAACTCTTGTGAAAGATTCATTTCATGTAGTTCAAACTTTGGGAAAACAAGAAATTATTTTTTCTGTCCCATACACTGCAGAATTTTGTTGACACTCTGTATTAAAATTGCCAAATAACTGCAAAGATATAGTACTACAAGTCATAATTTCTGTTCAAAGGTATCCTGTTTCCTGTCCAAAGCAGTGAAGCAGAAACGTGACTGTGAATGTCAACTAAATCAGATATGACACATATTATTGTCTAGGCAAGTGAGTCAGGCAGCTGTGAACTGTGAACTGATAGGTCCTGCCTCAGGCAGAGGGGAAATGTTGACACACCTGGATAGTCACATTTTATCAAGGACTCAAACCTGCAGTTTCATGCTCAGTTAGAAAGTGGCATTTCTCATCTCAAAACTATTTGATTCTTTGGAAGATTAGGACCTGGGCTAGAGCTACATTACATCTGAGATTTAGTATGTGCTTCTTTATATTCAACGTCCTTGAAAAAGACAGGCTACCAGGAGTTCAAGGTTGTTTTTTGACTTTTGTGTCGACAGAGGCAAGCATGGGAAAGTAAGCAATAAAATTGTTATTAGCAAGTACCAACATTTTTGAAACCTAAATCCTCCAAATAGCTCCATCTCTGCCTCTGGTGGCTATCAATACAGAAGATGTAATTGCATTTTATCATAGAGTTCAGATATGATTACTAACAGACGCTTTATCCAGTCTTCAGCTCAATTTTCTGCAGATGAGAAAACATAAATTGGCTTTGTGCTGGGTCAGGTGTGGTCTGCAGGAGGTATGTACTCGGGTGCCATGTCATAAAGTGCAGGTGATCTGCCCAGTAATCCTTTATATCTTGGCACACAGCCAGAGCAGAAAAGGATCACAAGGGAACACCTTCAAGAGACTTCCAGATGGTTCTGTACAGGCAGCTTGGGCCCAGCTTGATTTATTTTCTTTGGCTGTGTGTGGATATAGCATTCAACTGAACTAGAACGCAGTCAAAAGCCTGGAGCACTGGGGAGCACAGTATAGAAACAGATACAACTCTGCAATATGATTCTCCATGAATGTTTTTGTAACTGCTATATGCTTGGCAATTCCATGACTTGGACCTCTTGGATCCTTTTATGTATAACATAGAGATAAATATATATGGAAACATGCCAAATATATAAATAAATATCTTTTTATTTCCTACTCCTGGTGATGTATTAAGTATTGTCTGGTGTTTTTTCTGTGTATCAAATTCAAGGTTGTAGTAATTTCTCTTTTTCTTGCTATTGCATTTGTTCCTCTATATTTCATCACTTTTTTTTTTTTAGATTTTGTCAAGGGTATTTAGAAACTCCTGCTCCAAGGTGATGTTCAGTTATAAAAAATAACTAAGACTTCTGAACTCTAGAAATAAGCTCTCGATACATTGTGCCTGCAATTCAAGATTGCCTTGGCACAGTAGCTGGGGAAATGTGAGCCCACATCTGGGCTGTTGCATGAGCATGGTTCTGCAGCTCTGAAATAGCCCATTGATTCTGATGTTGGAGAGGCATTATAGAGAGCCACTGACTGACACAGATATGGACACTGTTCTTCACTGCCCCCTGAGAGCATTTTAAAAGTAGAAGACTGTTATTTCAGTTTCTCTGAGTTTGCAATGAATAGGAGTAGTTAACATCTACCAGAAAATCTGTCAAATTCTCAGATCATGCTTGGTCAGAACAGGATTTGGGCAGTATTCCCTCATGGTGTCCCTTGTTCTTTATCCTTTGTATCTAACACCAAGCAAAAAAGAGCCATTAGAAATGAAGTGCTCCCTGGAAAGCAGATTTCACTCCAATGAGGCAGGATTAAAGAAGATGGTGTGGAGATCTACCCAGTGATAGGAATGCTTCAGTGATGGGTCTGTAACTGCATGACTGAACATGCACTTTATCAATTCAGAGTGACATCAGCTCTGATAGGATTTTGCTGGGCCCAGAGGGAAAGTGCTAGGTCTCAAGAAATACTTTCCCACAAAATATTTCCTTAGTTAAGCAATAGGTTCAATAGTAGATTTGAAAGCAATTTTCTCTTTTTATGATATGTGATAGGCCATTTTTTTCCATGAAATTAAGTTAATAACCCAACAGCAACGTGTCCCCAAGAATCAGTTTGGTTAGAGCAAACACCATTTCAAAATTACTTGGTGGACAACTTCAAAAAAATACATTCAGTGTGACTGGTGAAATATTTCAGGCTACTTCTCATGGCAACTCTATAGATCTTAGAATGGTTTCAATTATACATAATGAGTCACGGCTTGCCTATGGGGAGAATGAAGCTGGCTTCAGACTCTGAGTTTAACAAGGATGAGGGGCTGGGGCCAGCCACTCCTGCCAGGGAAACAGGAGGGTCTGACAGCATTCCTGCTGCTAGGTGGATGACAGAGAGTACAGCAGTGCCTCTGGAGTGTCACCTACCTGTATGTGCAAAAGCAGCCATCATCCTGTACAGCCCATGTCTCTTAGTGAGCCTACTCTTGTTCTGGTCTGCCAGAACTAGTGACAGATGGCTCCAAGTGATGTACCATGGGTGTTCATGAGAGAGTCAGTGGGAACTCAAAACTCTGAGTTTAAAGGTAGTTAGCAGTCCACCTGCTCTCCAAGAGGACGCTTGGACAAAGAAGTTTGCATGGAAAATGGATTAAAATAAGAAAGCATTGAGAATTCCTTACCCTGGTATTTGGGGCTGTATCCAGTGAGCCGAGATGTGCACAGGAAACCAGTCAGTCCAGTGTACAGAGATGAGTGAAAGACTGGGGTCACAGCCACACAGCAGATTATTGCATTTCCTTGCAGAAAAAAATGTTACAAGGCCATTACTGTTCATAAGTGGTAAGGACTGTGGCTTTCAGATAACTGAACTTGAATCACATCTGGATGAGATCTGATAGCACTTTGAGGAAAGAGATCAGCTTGCTACTCTCCATTTTGTGCAACACCAAATATCCTTCTTGATCACCGAGGGCAAAAGTTCCTCTGCTATTGAGAACTGACTCTGAAATCTTTGGAACATGAATTTTTAACGTATGTTCCCAGAGAGAAGGAGAGGAATTGACTATTCAGAATCAGTATTGTAGAATTATAGAATATGCTGAGTTGGAAAGGACCCATCAGGAAAATGTAGCAGTCCAGTATAATGGCTTTATTAAAATCACATACACATTATCTCATAGACTACACAATATTTAGAAATATCCTGTCACTCATAAAGTCTTGAAACCCAAGATTGTTCCATTTACAGGCCTGTTAAGAATTACAAGCCAATATGGCCAATACATTAATTCACTGTGAGACTTTGCTACAACAATCCATCATTATCAAGCAGAGAAATGGAAAGCCAGCATGACATTTAATGGCACATAGAGAATGAAATCTGGAAACTGCTGCAACTTTTTACAAGTAAAGTAGAATAAATCATTAATCAAAAAGATCATAAAATGCAAATGATAAATGGTTATGCAAGAAAGCAAACCACAGGCATCGCTACAATATCCTTCACACTTCTATTCTTCTAGCAAAAGAACCCCAAGCTGACAATTACTGCAGTTAGCAAAACTGCTGTTAGGACTGTTACTATTAAACAGATCTAAAATAACTGAAGTCCTAGGGAGAGGGATAAGGAATGAGACCTTTATTTTTCTTTGTTGCCTGATAAATAACAGCAACAAGAAAGGTCTAGGAAGATTTGTGCAACAAGTATTAGCATTGGGGAGCTCTATTGTTGGAGGAAAATGAGCACTTCAGAGATATGAATCTTGGTTTTGAGAAGAAACAAAGAACTGTCCCTCACTGTCTGTCACAGAATGACAGAATATGCTTAGTTGGAAAGGACCCACAAGGATCATCAAGTCCTATCCCTGGTTTTATATAGGGCTATCCCCAAGAGACACACCATGTATCCAAGAATATTTTCCAAACACTTCTTGAACTTTGTCAGGCTTGGTGCTGTGACCACTTCCCTGGGGAACCTGTTCCAGTGCCCATCCATACTGGGACTGATTCTTAAAAAGATTGTCTCATTTGTGTTCCGCAGCATAGCCTGGTTTTGCATATAAGGCTGTAAGAAATGGGATTTTCATGAGTCAGGGTCACAACCAGGCAGCAGGGTCTGGACAAATTCCCTTTTTTGGGTGCACCAACTTGGGTGTATCCAGGAGCAGACTTTTCAAGAGTGCTGATACAGGCAGGTTAGGAATTGCCCTGTCATCACATGTTTATAATTTTCACCTTGAGATCACTCCCTCACAAATTGCCTTGATTCTGTCATGTCACTTTGTGGCAAGAGACACTAGAAAGTCATCTTCTGCAGCCAATACATTTGCGACTTTTTAGGTAGTCTTTTGACAAGTGTCAGTGTGTGCCAAGATGGAAGCATAGTGGGTTTGCAACTATGAAAGCATAGTTGTAGATTGTCATCTACTGAATCCAGATTCAGTTGGGTCAGGTGGGTGATGTGAATACCACTGCATTAGTCTTACTGTGTTTTTGTTGAATAATTTGCTTTAGAAAGTATAGATAAACATTATTACCAACCTAAACATCAAACAAAGTGCAATAGCTTGCTGTCTGCAGCTGTTTTGTGTGCTTTTGTTTCTGGACTGACAGCAAAAGCTGAGATTTTTCCCAGTATTATTTAGATGCTTTTCTTAACACAGAGGGAGGATTCCCAGGCTGCAGCTGTAGTGAAGGTGAGGTGGTGTCAGTGGGGGATGATTGAGCACACTGATGCACCTCAGGGAAATGAGCTGGTACACAGGTAGGCTGACTTGCCTCTCTGTCTCCCTTGATAGCTTCAATTTTGAGGGTCCTTAAAGTGCAGTAATTCAATTCTGTTAAACCCTGATGGGAGAGATCTGTGTGCAAGTCGTTGATATCCACAACAAATCAGCAATGACTCTGAGCTCCTTGTCTATGTGTCTGCCTGTTCATTTTTTTCATTGTAAATCTCTGGGAATTCTGCAGGAATTGCCACATGCAGCAGAATAACTTCTCACAATTGCTCCTAAGTCGACTCGAGACTCAATATTAATGTTTGCTTCATGTTCTGCAGCAATGCTGGCCATGAGACAAGGTAATGCAGACAGGGCATGGACCCAGTGTTTCTTTTCAAGGATCCATGTGGGATTCTCCCTTGATATCAAATACACAGTACTTGATATCCATTTGAAATCATAAAATATGGAACCAGGAGAATTTCTCTTATCTGCACAATCCACTATACTGCACAAAGTTGTAACTTTCTTCATGTGTTATTAAGGATAAAGAGCGAGTAGCAAATTCACGGTTCATCCAGGAGATGTCTCCCTCTTCCTAAAATATCTCAAACCCGTTTGTGTTTCCAGGGATCTATTTTGCATCACAGATGTTGGCTTCCCCATTATGCAAAAGGCAGCGCACGGTGCGGCCGCTGCGAATGCTGTGCTCTGTTGTGGGGTTTGGCTGCTCTTTCCAGCGCGAACGCCTCAGCTTTAGGTCAATGTTTTTGAAAACCATGGGAGCTGAACAAACATTTGTGCTGCAGCCTTGTTTTTTTCTCAGGCACTTCAAGCTTACATGAAAGGCTAACTTGCTTCATTTCTACAACCAAGCAATTTCAGTTCTGTCACCAAAGACACACAGGGATATCAATGGAGTTTAGGGATGCATGTAGCTCCTGGGAGCCTGAGTGTGTGCCATTCTTCTGCCAACAACATAAAGAATATAGTACCAACAGTAAATGTTTCAATATTCTCATTGAAATACTTTACAAGGAATATAATCCACATACATTTATTTTTAACTATTTTCAGTTCTATTGAACAGAACATGCAGAATAGCAGATACTCCTATGACAGTCAATAAATATTAGTTTTGATAATGACACAATAAAAGAATTGACACTTTCATAAATTCCTTTGTTTTTAGCAACACACAGGGCAGTCAAGATGTTTGCAGTCATAAGTCCTTTGGATCTATCGGTTTTTATTCTCATCACTGTAGTGGCTTTGCCATGTGCTTTATAATAGCAGATGAACCAAACTTCTTTTGTGACAAAACAGGCACATAAACCACTTTTTATCTAAGCAGAAAGAGCTGATAGCCTGGTCAGAAAAACGATTTTATTGACAGATAATTTTTCATAAGTTTCACTGACTTACTGATGATCTTCACTGGGAATTAGAGGAATTATGACACCAATTTTTTTTTTTCTCATGGTAGCAGTAGTGAAATATACATGAAATTTTAGCCTGATGAATAAGCCATGGGACTTGCAGATGCTTTAGAGGAAAAATGATTGGATTTATCTGAGTATTTACTGACTACTGTCATTGCAGACTGAAATGCTGGCCGGTGCAGTGGCCCCAGGTGAATCTGTGTACTTGGGGATTGGCTGTCTGGCCAGATTTGGGAAGACCAAGAAAGAACAGGGAAATGGAGATGCCTTAGGGGAGTTACTTTGCTTCTGGAAAGAAAAAACCAGCTGAGCATACACATTTCCTGTAACATTCCTCAAGGGGCAGGAAGATGACAAGCAAAAAAAAAAAAAAAGAGGACAAAGAAGCAAAGTTCGTCTTTGTCAAAAAAACCCAGTCTATTCACACTTCACTATGGATTTAGTTTGGAGGAACTTCTGGGTGTCATTCGATGTCTCTAGAGGCAGGAGCTGTCCTGGCAAGAGTGGCAGGGCTCAAGGAGAAGAGAGAAGTTTTACATAGGGTTCCTAATCTTGAGGCATCAGGCCCAAATGCTGTTCACTCGTGTTTGTTCTTCATCACATTAATCTCCTCAGGGCCTGAGAAGTTCCTTAAAGACTTATCAAGGTATCCGAGTTAAATAAAAGGAGCTGCATGTAACTTTCAGAGGTTGTCTTTCAGGCTCTTAGCATGCTAAAGAAAAGGATACAATTCCTCCCACACTTTTAAGGAACTCTTTTTAATTCTAGCAGCAGAAACTTTCTGCTGTGCCTTTAAAATGGCATCAAACAGAGAAAATACTACATGGTAATTACAGAGACCTGTTGAATATTGTGTTTCTTGGACACCGTGAATAAGAGCAGAGTGTCCTGTGTGCTGTGGAAATGTTCCTATTACTCAGCTGGCTGACATGGAAGCTCTCATTTGTTGGTGTTTTTGTTTTTGTGTTCTGCTTTGCAGCTGCATTCCCCCCAGGAAGACATGTGGGTGCTTCTGCTGACTCAGTCCCAGCCAGAGTCCCCTGAATATGCTGGGGCCACCTGATTGTTGGAGAGCCTGGAAGTAATTTTCAGCATACTATGTTTCATTTTGAAGTGTAGTCAAAAGGCACAGCCAGATGTGGTGGTCTGTTGTCCTGGAGAAAAGAAAACGTCAAAATGGAACTTTTAATCAGAAAAATAAAAAAGAAAAATACAAAAGAGAGAGAAAATTAGGAGAGGAGGGGAGAAGGTTAATGTCATAAGATCTCTAGAAAAGCAAAAAATGTATCTCAAATGCCAGAGCGATGTGAGTTGCTGGAAGGACTGGAATAAAGGCCTGAACTTTTGTGTGGAGTTTTGGGGGTCAAAGAAATATTTCTGCATGCCACTCTCCCTGTCAGCCTGAACCCACTTGCCTTTCTACAGGGAGTGTCTTCAATTGTCCACATAGTCCTTTTCTAAACTGCTCTCCCTCTCCTCTGGCACCACACTCAAGCCATAATCTTGGACCTTCTGTCCTTATTATGTTTATCAACATCCTGGATTTGATGGCCAGGACACCCCATAAGGGCCAGTAAGGACAGTAGGGTCCTTGTGGGGTGTCCACATGAATCCTTCTTCGAATTCCTGTCTGCCTTCACCAAAACCTAGATTTAAAACAATTACACATGTGGTGTAATTACACATTACACCAGCAGCCTTGTTATGTTATGGCAGGTGTTAGTTCTCCTTGCTATTAAAATATATCCATTCTGTTTGGAAACTTGTCTGTGAGCAATTTCCAACCTGCCAGAAGTAGATGTTTTCATTTTTGGTTCAGAGCTGAAGAAAAGAGTAAACTGAAAAGGCAGCCACTTTTCCTACACCCATGTCAACTTTTCTGCTTGCCATTACCAGTTTCATTTAGCCTTGTTTAGGGAAAGAGTTCTTTAGAGATGGGGATGAAGCTGTACCTGGAGGCATGCTGTGACCCCTGAGTGACATGGCTCAGTGCAATGTCACACATAAATACCCCAGAGAACTCTGAATTACCTACCAGCCTATTTACCAGGAGCAATATTATTCTACTAACACAGTGCTGCTTCACCTAAGCCTCCTGCCCATGGAGTTTCCTCTAGGCAAGCTGATCCTACAGCCCACTGCCCCTGGCTGGGCAGGAAGCTGTGTGAGGGGGTGCCTGGATGCTGCACACCAGACAGAGTGCAGGGAGTGGGAGTTGCCTGGGAGTTTGCCAGAAGGAGCAGTCAAGGAAACATCTGGAAAGCAGGAGGACCTGAGGAGCCATAGGTCTGTTCTAGGACACAGACCCTGCTTACACTGCTTACATAGGCAGCATTCAGACAGTCTCCAAAATGGACATCTTTTCAGCACTGCAAAGGCTGCCTGAGTGAATAGTGTGTGTGTGAGAAGGGGTGGGGGTGGGGGGACGATTTAATTTGTCTTTTCTTTTGTGTAACTGAATTTTAAACTAATTGTAAATATATGTTTACTAAAGCCTGTCTTCTAAAAGAATAATTTATCTGTATTAAACTTCCTCCAGTGCTTAGCCAATGGGTCTTGTTTGGCTACATATATTTGCAGACACTCTTAATGTTTATTTTACAGAGCTATATGTTTGCAGATCTTATTTTACTGTCTAATAGCACTGGATCTTATCCATCTCTCTCGTCATCTCATTTTTACCCTGAAAACTTACTGTATGAATTCCAAATTCTTAATTTCATCCTGATGCAGTCACTGCAATGCTTCTGCTTGGAGAACAATGGGAGAGTGAGTAAAATTTCAGTATGACTCCTGAATGTTTGTGTTAGTGACTTCTGTAGTTTTCCCTCACATTTTTATCAGGCCTCTGCAAACTTCTTATACTGTGTAGAAACCTAGACACATGATTGAGTTACCAGGTCTAAACAAGTTACCATAGATCAGCTGAGAAGTCATAATTTTTGCATATGTAGCACAAATTACTACAAGGTTATGTGATTTAGATAAAAGCTTTTATCATATTAATTTGTATACAACAAGCCTGGACACGAACATCTAAATGGTTTCCACTGGTGTCATTTGCAATGATCTCTAAATCACTGCAAAGGGGCAACATACCAGAGCTTCATCTTTGTGTAAAATGTAACATCATCTCTGTTTCTGCACTGGACCCAGGAAAGTGGGTCCACTGAAGTATTTGGCTATAGTCTTTAAATGACATGAAGGAGCCATTAGACAGAAGTTTGCTGATGGTCTTTTATGTGTTTTTTTGCAGTTTGCTGTGCAGGTACCCTGTTCTGGATGCTCTAATTAAGATGCATTAGTGGGGTTTTCTTTTATCTGTTTGCTTAGTCTGCCTAGACTAGTGGAAACCCTTCAAGAGAAGGGCCCAAAACCTTCTGATACAAATGGATTGTGAGGACGAAATTTTCTTAGGGACACAGAGAGGATTGTGGGACCCTTATCCAAGCTAAAATAACTTCAAAAAAGGATGGGGCGCAGAACAAAGATGAGTAAAGGTTCAACATGCAGGAACACAATGAGCAAGGAAGATTGTCTTTCACATTCTTTATTTAACATATTATCTAGAACTTCTGAGCCTTACCAATTTAAATTTTCTTTGCATTAGCAATACCTCATACTGGAGACTGGGGATGTTTGAATCTTCAGTGAGTTAATCTAATACCTTTTCTTCAGGAACATACATTCATAGTGCAGATATCCCTCTGTGTTCCCTCTCACTTATATGGGATTACACTGTAAACAAAGGCACCTTTTGGCACAGGACCTTGACCTATATTGGAAAGAAGATAAGAGTTGGTGGAGTGGCTGATGAGCTCCTCAAAGTTTATTATTTGGCTTCTGAGAGCTGTTAGTTTTGTACTTCCCACGCAGTGAAGGAATGTGATAGCTGAGAAATGGATTCCAAGGATACACACTCAGGCATGTCTGATTGAGCCGTTCCCACACTGACATTCTGAAAGTTCACTTGCAAAAACCAGTGGTGGAGCAGGAAGGTGTGGAAAGCACCTTCGAAAAGGAGATGCACACCTCTGGCCAGGAGAAACAGGAAGATGAGGACCATGCAGGGGCATCTGGCCACTAGGGCCTGAGTGATGCTTGGAATTGCACCATAAGCAGGGTTGCCTCTACTTCAAGCTCATTACTGTGCTGTCATCCTCTATTGCAGTGGCCAGAGTGACAACACCAACATTCCAGCCTGGAAGTGACCATCTGTGACAAGAACACATTGTACCCTAGAGCATAAAGTGAAAGAGGTCCTCATTTCCCTCCTTCTCCCTCTGGATCCATAATAAAATCTGACAGTAATAAATAATTATGTGATTTCTGGCTGGAAACTAGTAAGGTAAAGGTAGAGATCAGCTCCCTTACCTACTGTATGCCAGTTAATCTTGTTGATTTATATTATCAGAAATAGAATTTCTCCCATATTTAGTGTTGACCTTTCCATCAGGCCATTCCTTGTTTGAGCACACCAGTTTTATACCCCTGTCAGCTAGCTGACATAAACAGTTAGGCCAATGTGGAACTGTTGTAAAGTCACAGAGGATCACACCATGTGTCTTATGTGTAGAAAAAAATCCATTTTCCTTGTTTCTCTAGTAATACAAAGTTACTATTTCTTCAGAGCAATAGCTAGTTTCTATGACCAGCTGTAAACAATTACTAAGCTGCCTGCCTTGATGATTTATAGCTTAGTTATAAAAGGGTGTACTTCTGCCAGACTGCTTGCTAAGCCCAGAGGAAGACCCTGAGTTAATGATGATGACGCTATTTTATCACCTGCTGTGAACTAATTCTAGGAACTAGTCAGATTTTTCTGAGGAAATTGCTTTGCAATGTGAAATCAATAAAGTCAATACTCTTTTCCTTTTTTCCCCTCTGTGTGTGGGAATAGACCAATATGTAGATGTGATTTGGGGAGAAAAGGTGCTTGTTTTTGGGATGAAATTTCTGGTCCAAACCAGAGATGACTGTAACATTAGGACAATAGGACAGAGCATGGTCCAGTGAAGATAGGACCCTTGGGGAAAATAGGAGAAATTGAAGAAAATTCATGTTTTGAATTTGTTGCTAATTTAAATCCAGTGTGAATTCCTTTGTAACCTGCTGTTTTGGCAGATATTTATGTTCTCAATGATCACTGCAAAGATACTGGTTCTATCACACTGCAGAACATATATATTTTTTAATAAAAATTTCACTAGTTTTTCCAAGTGGTTAAATTACTTCCTACAGAAATGTAACCAAAAAAAAAAAAAATCAGATGACTCCTAGATTTTATTTTGGCTTGGTGTCTCTTAAGGGTTAAAAATTCAATGGTAAACAAACTGTGACATGTTAGTTGTTATTCTAAAGCTTCTTTTTAAAGCTATATGAATCAAGCACCCTGGAGTTTTTGTTTGTTTGTGATAGCTGATTTGTGTGATCATCTGTTATTAATTACAGTATTGTTGGTCAACTGGCTGTTCCAGTGATTAGTGGTATTGTTACAAAAGTATGTACACTCCCTTAGTACATGGGTGGTGGTGGCAGTTGTGTTGATATCAATCCTGTCTTTTTCATGGGACAGAGCTTAAGGTCTTGTTTGGTTCCTGCTTTTCTACCAGATCCCCATTCTTTTTATTTTCCTTTTGGAGTAGATTGCAACTTTACACTGACATAGGAATGGATCTTCTGGAGGCATATGGATTTTCACCTCTTATAATAAATGCACAGTGCTCAGAATGATGAGATACATATGCTATGTAGAGATATCAGGAAAAATTTATGTTACATCTTATTAATTGGCTTTTTTTGTATGTGAATACCCTCTAAAATGTAAAATAACACAGTGACAAATTAGATAGCTTCCAAAAGAAAAATTAAGCCTGTCATTTTTATATCAGATAGTAAATAAAGGTTTTCTGAACCTAATTTCAGAAGGAATTCAGCCATTGGTGTGGAATTTCTGTGCTTCTTGTATCATATTTGTGTTTTCAAATACTTGTGCTTTAAGACTTAATATTAGAGAAACTTGTGAGTTGTTTTTTTTGTTTTGTTTTTAACGATGCTGGCATTTAAAATTGGTGATTTCTCATGCTGGACAATGTAACATGAAACCAGAAACACTTCTACTGATGAGAGCTGCCAGGACACAAGACATACAGCTCTTAACTGTGAAACTGCTACTCAGATACTGCTGCTGTAATTAACAAGAGTGACAGCAAAAGAAATTTCTGGGAAAGCTTTATGTTCTTCAGACTCTGAGAGCTGATAGGAGCTTTGGAGAGGGATAGATTCTTGTACAAGGAGCCTTTACTTTGTGGCAGAGATGGGTGCAGTGGACATAATCCTCCCATACACAGACAACTTCACAAAATAATTCCTCTTACCCTATTGCTTTACAGCAAACTCCACAGGCAAACTGGCTCTTACTGCATCAGCTTAGCTAAAATACTGCTTTGGATAATCACTTCCTATAAAATAGAGTCAATGAATTAATCTGTATCTAACCTGAGTAACCATCCTTAGTGATTCCAGTGTTTACAACAAACACCTTTGGTATGTTCCAGCTAAAGCTGCCAAAGAAAGTCAGGATTACTCATTAATTTTTAAACTTGATCCATTATCCTTTGTCAATTATAATAATGCAGTGAGGTAAACCAGCATGATGTTAATTAGATTTTGGCCAAGAAATTCTCTATTGGATTTTTCATTGAATTTGTGTGATGGAACTGGGTGAAACTTGCTTAGTAGTCCTCTACCTTTTCATTCAGCATGACAGCATAAAGTAGATAAACACCTTCATCAAATATCAGCAAGATTTATCTTGCTTATCTTTATCAGCAAAGAATTATCTTTGTCCAAAACACACAACCAGAGCTAAAAGTTCAATTGCAGGCTATGTATGTCTTTCTGTGGTTATTAATGTGAATTTAGGGTCAGCAAGTTGATTGGGTGGCACACTTTGTGTACTTACAAAATAATTAAAATTTCCTATGGATGTATCAAAAGAGAGATATCTGATATTTTTTGCCATGTTCCAGAGACGTCTTTTAGAGCTTGTCCGTGTAAAGGCCAGGGAGAGCAGTCCTTCCTGTGAACCACTGGAGCTGTCAGGATGAGAGGGGGCACTGCCAGAGAGACTAAGTTACTATGCAGACACCCACGGGCAAAGCATTTGCTAAACCAGTTTACTGGGATCTTTGCACAGAGTAACATTCACTGAAAAAGTCAAATGTCTTGAACAGGAAGGCCAGTCCCTGCTTAGATGATGATAAAAGTCTCTGCTGAGAGGGTTCTTGCAAGGATGTCTTCAGCCAGAGTGAGATTCTCTACCTCTCTTTTGCTCTGCTCATGTGACCTTGCTGGGCTACAGAGAAATGTAGAATATCCTGGGTTGGAAGGACCCACAAGAATAATTGAAGCCCAAATCCTGGCCCTGAACTGGACAGCCCCAAGAATCATCACATGTCTGCTAGCACTGCCCAAATTTTTCTTGAACTCTGTCAGGCTTAGTGCTGTGACCACTTCCCTGGGAAGCCTTTCCACCTACAGGAATGGTTTCTATTGACTATTTATAAATATCTGTGTACAGTTTTCCTAATTCTGCAGCAGAATTTGCTTGGAGGAGTCCCTCAGCCTGGCCACAGTCTCCATCCTGGATGCTAACACATTGCAGCATATGAGTACTTCATGTCAAATGGTCTAAACATAGCAGGGACTGTCTGGTGAAATCTCTGTGACTGTCCAAAATTCCCATCTGGACACCTCCTGAAGGAATCAGGCAAAGGCTTTACTTTGAGGCTGGCAGAGAGATCAATCATTGTGTCTCAGTTCAGTCTCTTATGGCACCTCTGCAGAAACCAGTTCTGGGACCATCCAGGGAACTAATGCTAAGTGTGCATCCTGACACAGCTGCAGCACAACTGTCACTACAGGACGAACTTGAATTCCATCCTTAACTCATAAATTAAATTCAATAGTTTTCGCCACAAAGTGCTAATCAAAAACCAAAGCAATAAGCCCAATTTGATAAAGCTGATGATCTTCTGCAGATGTAAAAGATGGACCATATATATTGTCTGGATTCAAAATGGGGAATGATGTGACTTCCTTTTGGCAGCTGTCTGGCCCGTTGAAAAATGTTTCCTGTGCTGAATGTTCGTAGTATAATATGGTTCTTCATTGATGTGTACTGAAAATAAAGAATACTCTACCAAGTAACATGCTTTGCACTTACAGTCCTGATTCTTGTTTGTACTGAAGCTCTTTTGTGTGAGTCTCGAACTATAGTGAGCACTTGAAGCAAGTGCTCATTTTGCTGAGAATCTCCTTAGCTGAATAGCTGTGAATTTAAAGGAGGCTCAGTCACCAGAAGAAATCCAAGCTAGCTCAGTGCCTTCAGAGTTCTTGTTTTCCCTTGCTCATAGATCAGGACATGTTCCTTTTCTGGGCAGCAGAAGATAGCTCCCCAGTGTCCTCACTAATGTGTGCTGTGTTGAAAGCAGGAAAAGTAAATGGAACAGCTGGTACTTTAAATTCATGCCTTCTAAATCACTTCACTGTGGTGATAACAGCACTATCAATATCCTCTTTCACTTCTCTGCTACATAGTCTTTTTTGTTTTAGTACCCACAGGTCTCTTTCTGTCACAAGATTTCTCCAGCTGAAAGCAGCACTGTCCAAGTGTTTCAAGTGAAAAGGGAAATTTCTATTTTTATTTTAAGACTGTGTTTCCGCTGTTGACATGGAATATATGTGGTAATGGAAGTGTTAAAGGGGATGTTTCCATCTCTGAAGTGATTCTGGATAGAAGAAAGAATTGTTATCATCATGTGCTGAAGGATGGTGTCTTAGTTCAGGTCATGCAGAACTTAGATAGCATTTTGGGTACAGTGCTGGCCTTTTTGTAACTTTGGACCATTTATATCCATGTGGACTAGTGCTGTAAAATGCTTTTTTTCCTAAAGCATAGATTTGACCCCTCTTTCTGTCCTCTCTGCTGAAATTTCTGTCACATCAAATGCTTTTTTTCCTTTGTTCTCAGGGTTTTCTTGGCCTAATCTCCATTACTCATCTGATTTTCAGTGCTGAGAAGGTGTCTTTTTTTTCTGATCAGCCCAGTTTGACTCATGTTCATGCACTGTCACTTCACATTCACTGGTCTATCCATCTCCATCTAATCCCATGTCCTCTATTTAGCTTGTTAGAAGCTCTCCAGGGAGAAGCTCTTGTTTCTCTGTTGGCAGTTACTGCAGTTATGTACTGGATTCTGCTGGGGATCCCAGGCTCTTCAAAAATGTAAATTAATAAAATATGAATTAGTAAATGCAGTCTTATGCAGAAGGATGGGGAAGGGAGAGGAGTTAAAGCAATACCCTGGGGCTTTCCACATTAACTGTTAGTGATGCTTAGCAGGAGCTGATAAGCAGGGAATTGGTGCTGTGGATCTGCTGTTTGAGGTGTGCACCAGCTGGGGGATTGGTTCCAGATAGCTCTAGTCTGGCCCCACTGTCTGGAAGCTCCTTAACAGCTGGAGCTCACCTCCTGGTTTTGTTTCATTTGGGGAACACGGTGTGCGCTCTCAGACTGCTCTTTGAGGTGAAACACAAGGGGTGTTGGGGGAGCACTGGGTTGATAACATCAGATGTGACCCCCTGGGCTAAACCAAAGTGCTTGAGTAGGCACACCCTCATTGTCAGAGTATCTTTAGCACATTTTTTTCATTATGACATCAAATTATCAAAATGTATAAATATTACTGAAAGATATTTTTTTTCTGATTGAGATGTGAATTATAAATTTATGTTTGCCAGTCTAGAGAGATTTGTCAGAAGAGACAAATGATTTCCTTCTGTATACCCCACAGACAGGGGGTACCTTTGTAGAGTCCAGTAAATGGAGCATTATGGAAAAACTGATAGAACAACACTAGAGTCAGAGATTTAGTTTAAACCTGCAGTAGAAGACATTAAATTGTGCCAACCAAGAGCACCGTGAATGCAATAGATTTCAAAGATTTCCCTAGTCTTCTTGAGTCATAGGGTATCTTGTAGCAATCTGAAACTACAACACCTAATTCTCTCAAAATTTCACCATGGTTTTCACCTAGCTAATATCTGACACTTCCACAGCCAGCCATAAACGGTAATGAAACTGGGGAGAACAGAAAGGTAAAAAAAGAGGTATCTACATGTCATGGTTTGAGCTATGTATCACCTTGCTAATTTTTGATTGGCCCAAACCACGACATTACATAGGTGTCATCCAGAACTGGTACATATTTCTTATTTTGTTGTTTGACTTGTGCTGACATATGGATTTATAGCTATTCACACTGCCATTTACTTTTTTATTATGACATGATAATTGAAGGAAAATGATACATTTTCCTTGGTATTACCAGACTAGTAAATTGATAGAACAAAATAGAGTGAAGAAATAAGATACAGAAACATTATTTTCCAGTGCCTGTAATGCTGCAGTGAGCTGCAGATTTAGTTTGGTGTCTATATGGTCTTAAACTTGGTTTAAAATCAAAACTTTTAAAATTCTTTACTTTTCAATATATTGCTCTCATGCCTTTTGTTTTTGTTTTTTTTTCCCCAAGTGACATGATTTCTTTGTTAAGTTTAATAAGATCTGCAAAGTAACTTAAGCTTTAAATATCTGTTTTATATCTTTCTTCTTCTAGTTTAAACATCAATTTCCATTTCTTACAAATACTAATTGCACAGAAGGTTGTGGGGATACACATGTGCATGTGTGTGTGTATGTAATATCTCACTTCCTCTTTTCAAAGCATTGTCCAAACACCAGCTAATTGATTTGACATGCTAAAAGAAAAACCCAGTGCAACCAAGATATTTTGGTATGAAAGACATTTCCAGTCATCTCCGTTCAATAACTGCAACCACAACTTCAAAGATGATACAGATGCAAATTGAAATGCGTGATCTTGTTCTATCTGGATTTGATTTCTTTACCCTTTCGCTCTGAAATACTCATCCTCCCCTTCCTGCTGGGATCAATGATGCGTGGGACTGCTATGTACAATGTAGCTATACAAGCCCAGAGTACTGAATTTTACTCCAGGGATATAACCCCAATTCCCTCTTCCCCTCCTTCAATGAGATTGGCCCTAATTTCAAGCTTATTCTGTGAGTTATGTACAAAATGCAGGTCTGAATGAAATCTCTCAGGATGATGGTGAATCATGATCCTTATCTTCTAAAAGGCTCCATTCTGAGATCATCCTTCTCTTTTCTCTTTCCAAATTTCATTTTTCCATATGGGAGTACAATAAATTGTTGTTGACTAGTGAATGCCCCTACAACTTTTGCAGAGCATAAATCACACCTTGAAATTCCAAGGTGTATCCCACCAGTGAAAGATAGTGAGCACCAAGTTTGTACAGATGGAAGTTTTCTACTTAGATAATCTAAACATTTTTACAGCTATGGGAAGTCCACTAGGAACATGAAATTACTGCCAAAATAACCCAAAAGGCTCCCAGATGCCATTGAAAAGTCAGAAGATGCTCGTGACCCTGTCTCCTCATATATGTATAAGCATGTATCATGCCAGAGAGTTTCACCAATATTTTCTCCTGTGCTGGTGGAACGCAAGGTTATGGCAGCCAACCACCACCTGCACAGGTGTTGACCCTGGAGCAGCTGTGATCATCCTTTTGTCTACTTGCCTCATCCATTTTCTGTCCATGTAGCTGACTCAGGAGCAGGCAGCAGACTGCTCTGAGGGTGACTGTGCATGGCAGTGTGAGACACCGCAGCTCTGCCTCAGTGCCCCACCGCAGGGTGGAAGGTGCTCATCAGCACGTGGATGCTGCAGGAGGGGTAAGAGCACAGGGTGGGGGACAGAGTGAGTCCAGTCTTCGCAAGCAGAGGTGAGATGTAACCCAATTACACAAGAAAAGAATTCATAAATGTGCTCAAAATCTCTGATGTTCCCCGAGGGCTCTCAGGACTAGGGAACATAAGCTTCCTCAGTGCAGAATTTCTGGTAGTTTTCTTCCTGTTACATCAATTTTTTTTTAAATGTCCTTAAAATGTAACTTTTTTTTGCATTTTTTTCTGGTGCTCATAAGTCACAACACATCAAATTTTATCATCTAATGTTGAAATTTGAAATCTATTTCAACCTCTGCAAGCAAAGGTGCAACAGCTCTGTGGGAGGCAAGAGCACTGTTGTGCCTGAGGGGAACAGGTGACTTGGGTGCCCCAGCTATTTTGAGAGGCTGGAGTGTGTCCAGAGAAGGGCAACAAGGCTGGTAAAGGGTCTAGGGCACAAGTCTCATGGGAAGTGCCTGAGGGAGCTGGGGGTGTTTGTCCTGGAGAAAAGGAGGCTCAGGGGAGACCTTATCGCTCTCTACAGCTCCCTGAAAGGAGGCTTTAGCCAGGGGGGTTGGTCTCTTCTCCCAAGTAACAACTGACAGGATCAGAGGAAATGTCCTCAGGCACCAGGGAAGGTTTAGATTGGCTATTAGGGAAATTTTCCTCACTGAAAGCATTGTCAAGCACTGGAACAGGCTGCAGAGGCAAGTGACGGAATCGCAGCCCTGGAGCTGTTTAAAAAACATGCAGATGTGGCACTTGTGGACATGGTTTAGTGGTGGATTTGGCAGTGCTGGGTTAACAGTTTTACTTTATGAGATTCAGGGTCTTTTCCAACTTAAATGATTCTATGTTCTATAAGAACACTGAGGTCATAGTCATGTTTTTCCAGTAAGACATCTTTGTACCATTGCCTTCCAGTGGCCACAACCAGATGAGCAGAAAAGTCATGATTTCCGTGATTCTGTCATTTTTCCATAGATGCATGCTTTTTTTTATTACTTCACTTTTTCTTTCAGATTAAGTTCTCAGTAGGAAACAGCCATTGAATAACATCCCATGATTTCCTAAATGCAGGGTTTTTTGCTTTTTTCTGTAGACCCTAAATCCTAAAAAGAAAACAACAGCAACAACAAGAACCACAAACAAACAAACAGCAAGAAAAAAAGCCCCACACCAAACACCAAAACAAAACCACAAAAAACCAAGGGAAATTTGATGGTCAGAGTCACCTTAGGCTCTCCTGGAACAGTTGGAGATGTCACAGCCACACCTCCCTCAAGCCTCACTGAGCTCTGAAGATTTTTGGGTGTGAGCATTTGGACTGGAAGAAATCAATGTGGTTCTGTGGCCCAGGAATTGTGAAGGGATAGAAGCAGTCTGAGTACTGTCATGCAAAGTTAATTTATTTTATTTATGTATTGCACATTTTTTTATTCTATTTTAAAAACAAAAAGATGCCTTATATTTTAACTAGTATAATAGCACTAAGACTAAAGGAAACCTTACTTCTGTCTGCTCAGATAGGTATAAAGTTGCAAGAGGGTGAAATTAATCCCCTTGATAAAACAAATATCTGAATTGTATTAGAGGGTGGAAGGGCTTTGAGTTCATAACCACCACCTCACCCACTCACAATTGCACTAATGATAGTTATGGCATTTAAAATTTTGGCAAACTGCATCACAGGGCCTGTTTAAAAGCCAGCTCCACACTGTCCAGAGAGCCCTGACAGGCAACCTGATGAAAATAGAGTAACAATAACTTCAATGAGCTTGCACAAAACAAAAGCTTTCAAGCATTGGTGGCAAATGCCTATTTTTCTTTCTTCTCTTTATTGTTTTAAATTGAGTTAGTCTACATTTAATTTTGTTTAAATGCTTAAAGACATTAAAGAGCTCCTTACCCAAGCCCTTTGGCTGACTGACCAGTTAGTACTGTGAGAAAAATTGTTTTCCAAAAAGAAACTGGGTTCATGCATGAATATATAGTGGAAGGGTATCCAGCACTGCATATGGCGGGCTATTTCACATTAAGTTCATCACTTTTAACAGGTATTTGGGTTACAATTAGCAATGAAATCTATTTCTGACATTTCCATCTATTCCAAAACTATTTTGAAATCAAGAGAGTCGGGAGAAACTTTGTGAGAGGCAAAACGAATTTCCTTAAGCTGTCATTGCTGCTGAAACCATTCAGCAATAAAACCTTGCAAAGAGTCTTTTAAAATTATTCTGAGGAGTCACTGAAAATGTTGTCAAGCTATAGGTATCAGACATGAATCTTCAATTTGTTTTGAACAGCACTAATGAGTGTCATCCTCTGTTTTATTTGCATTCAGTATTTTGGGATAAATATGCATTCATTCTCACCAAGGTGGGGTAAACCTCCTAGTAATAAAAGCCCTGAAAGGTGAAAAATCATAGCACAAAAATGCAGCAGAAGAGAGGCAGCAGACTTCTTTTTGCTTCTCTCTGCTTGTGGCAGAAGTGTCTTTGCCATAGCTAAAAGTGCTATTCAGGGGTGATAGGTCCAGTGAAACAAATGTATTTTTTCTCCCTAGAGATTTTTGGATTTGTCAAACCCAAAATATGGTATGGGAAGAACTACATTTCCAAACCAAGGTTCCCCTAGGGGTCTGACCTCCACCAGCTTCTTTCCTGGTCTCATCAGTGCCTGGATTTCTGGCCCTGTCTCCATCATCTGGGGCTTGGGGCTTTCAGGGATTCCTGGACCTCCTGCCAGGTTACAACAGTGGGCCAGAGAGGTGACAGACCCTGAGCAATTACAGTTTTCATTACAGTTGGTGTTATTCTGCTTGGTTTCGCCACTGCTTATCTCTGGTCAGCTCTAAATGGCCTGTATAGGATCTTGCAAAGACATTAATAGTTTTGATCTGTTAAAAACAAAGAAAAATTAAGTACCTGAAAAGAAAATAAAATAATATTTAACTAGAAGAAAATATTTTCCTTCCCTTTTGCATATAACCTTTAAAATGAGTTTTTGTTTAAAAATCACACCTAGTCATGTGTTTCCATTGTACAAAAAGAAGACCTAGCTATCTGTTAAAATTTTATTTCACAGTCTCTTCCTGTGTTTAAAAAAAAAAAATCTTTGCTAAAGAAAAGGAGAACACCCTTAGTTTTGCTCTTAGGACATATAGGAAGAAAATAAAGCAGTGAAAGTAAAAGTGAGGAATGGCTTCCTCTTATCAATGTTTCAATTGATTTACAACAGATACACTTCCTGATTTTCTTTCGAATTCTTCCTCTGGAGATGAGTGTCTGTGTGCCATATTCCACAGCAGCAGTTGCTCGGTGTGGGCTCAGTTTGGGTGAGGAGTGCAGGTTCCAGGGTTATCTCCAGCTCGCCCCAGCAAACCAAGCCCTGCTGCCCATCACAGAGTGAGGTGATGGAGGGCACACCTGGGGAGCTTCAGCTATTGCAGGCAGCCTGCAGCTCACCGGATTGAAAATCCATCAGATATATTCAGCACTCATTTCCTCAGTTTCAGCTACTCATCGCTCTTATAAACATCCTCAGACCCTTCCAGAGCCACCTGTGAAACATGATGCTTTGGTCTCTGTAAGGAATTGCCCGTTGCAGATTATTTCTGAATGAAAAGGGCAATCACTCCTTTGAGAGACAAGAGAAAAAATATGGAAAATCATTTGTTTTCCATGCTTGTGGTCCTATAACTTAGTGTGTATTTAAATCTGAGACATTGATAACTAACTTTACATTGCTGTTCCCTGGCTAGCTGGAAAGTACAATGCAGGGATACATCACATTCGTTCCTTATGTCTCTTTTTTTCCCACCCTTCCTGATGTAAAGATTACGTTGGAGGGGATTTGCTCTTGTTTCAACAAGTAGAGCCAGCTGGCAGCCAGGTTGATGTTTACAATGCAGCTGTTTTGTCTCCAGAGCATAGATTTTAGCATTGTACAAAATGGTGTTGTTGGTCCAGATCCTTCCCCTGCATTCTGGTTATAAAAGTGGCGACCTGTGGGACCAGAGATCTGTGTCAGGTATGTGTTGCTGTAGGAAACACCTGGATCCTGTAGACATACTTCAATGTTTCTGATTGTTTAACTATGGAAAAAACCCATATGGAGAGTAATTTTTCCATGTGTAGCATATAAGCAGTATTTTGCAGCCTTGCCAATCATGTTCCAAAAAGTGGACAAAATAAAAACTTAAAACCCACAACTTTACAACTGAGCAACTTCACTGTCTCTTATAAAGCTGATCTGAGAGTCTTGTACCCAGTTTCAAATTCTTTGCTTCATGAATGGCTCCATAGAATAAGACTAAATACCTGCAGCTTAGTGCACGTCGCAAGACTTATTCTACAGCCCTGAGTCACCTCCTGACAAATGTCCATTCTTGGATGGATAACCTTACTGTATATAAAAAAATCTGGTGTGATGATATGGGTTATGATCTAGAACATGGCCCTTTGAACCACACTACCAAAATTTCCAAAGTACTGAGGAAGCAATTTATGGGCAACCTTTATAAACACTAAGTTCTTTAGGCTGAGATGGTATGCCAAGAAAAGACAGCATAGAGAGAAGAATATATGTTAGTGTAGTTTTGGTTGTCTGTGATGCTGATGTAGCAGTTTGAAATATTCTGGTTTAGTTATATTTTTAAGAATTTTAGCTTCAGTCCCAAGTGTTCACAGTAATTAGTACTTCTAATAAGAGAATAATCAGAATTTAGCTGATTTGAAGCAATATAATAGAATTTTCCACCCTCGTGAACTTAGAGGGGCCAGAATGCATTGGCTGTGACCTGGCGTGGGTCCACGCTGCCTCACCCAGCTTTGCTGTAGTGTTACAATGATGCTTTCAGTTTGTTAACTGACTGGAGTAGATCGTGTATCCATCCAAGGAACATGATGTGTAGGAGTTGCAGCGTGGCTCTGGATGAATATCAGAGCTCTGAATCATCGCTGGATCCCATGGACTTGTAAGCCAAGTGGGCCTGGGAAACGCCAGGTCAGTTTTGCGTAGTCCGGGTTTCTAAGGTGTTTTTGGAATGTGACTCTAAAACCCAGGGATTTGTTCATTATCTCCTGGTTCTTGATCAGCAGTGCTTGTGTTCCAGACATATGAGGCAGACAATACTACCAGAATAGTTACTGAAACACATTCACTTTCATTAATACTCTTTTTTAAAAGTGCTAGCAAAGTTGCAGACCCCTTCCCTAGACTCTGCACACCCTGCTCCAATTCTGATCTCATTCTTCCTGTGAGTCTTTCCTTGGAGAGTGTCCTAAGCTTGGCAGGTTTCCTTCTCTTTTTTCTTCCTCCAGGTTGGTCCTCTGGCACGTGGCCTGGTTGCTCTCTTTTATCAGGCAGATTCCTTGATTGAATTTAACTCTGTTTTGCTGATCTTTTTTCCGGAACTTTCAAACAGTTGGATTTCAGCCACCAGATGGACCCATCTCAACAAATCACTGTCCTCAGAATCAGCCTGGTTTCAAGGTGGCCCTGACAGGAGTCGTGTTGTGAATCCACTATCAGGTGTGCCCCTCTCTTCTTCTCCCCTGTAAGGGAACAGGAAAAATTGTTATTACTGAGATCAAGCAATCGCCACAGAAAAATGGGGTTCACAGTGCAAGTGGGCAGGAACAATTTTGTGCTGAGTTGCTGCACTCTACCTCAGGCTATGTTTAATGGCAAATGAGTAACAGATAAGTATTTATTTCATGCATAAAATAACAGAGCCCCATTCTTTTAAACTTAGACATCTTATCAAAGCATATGAGCTTAAGTGTAGAGAATATTGAAGCAGAACAATTAACTCATAGTCCCTGGCATACCAAAGAGTTGTCTCTACTGCATGAAGTTTTTCACAACACAAAAAAAGAATATTCTTTTTAGGAAAAGGTAAAGGAATATCTAAATTATGTCCTCAGAGCAAAATTTTATCACTTCAAGCAAAATATACTAGTTCAGATTTATCTACATGCATGAAGAATTAAAGTTAGCTTGTTAAAAATGAACTAGGATGGTTTAGAATATGATTAATTAGCTGTTGCTTTTTTAATTTATCATGTGATCTTTCTCTCTCTTTTAACTGAGTAGAAAAAACTGTTATGGATGCTGGTGATTGTAACTTCATCTGGTAATTGGTAATGAACAAAATGTAATCATTCAGTGTTCTACACTTCAGCCAGGAATAGCAAAGTTCTAGTGTAATATTTGTTCTATCACCTTTCATAATAGGTGGAGATGTGTTTTGGCACAAGGTTCCTCTAGTTGCTAAATACCTGGCCTTTAGCCCAGAGAAGTAAAATTTCTGGCCCAACATGTAATACACTGTTGTCTGTGGCTCAGTCATGAGAATAATTGCTTGAAACTTCTGCCTATGCTCAGGAGGCTTGGAACTACAAGACAAAGCTTAATTATATCTGGGAATCCCAAATGCTGGAAAATGGGCAGAACCACTGAAAATATTCCCTCCTGCTCCACTGGGCTCTGGATCTTTCATTGGGTAACCATGGTGAAGTCTCACAGCACATCTTGTTGTGTCAGAAAGGGGAGAGCATGCCAGGGGTGCTGCTGTGGTTGTTGGGTGTCCCAGCAGCCTGGACCACGAGCACAGTGCAGCAAACCTGCACCAGCACTCAGCTGAGGGGCTGATGGACACGGCCCCTCGGCCCAGGCACCTCAGGAAAGCTGCCTGCTCCACCAAAGCCCCTGTGAGGCTCAGCACAGAGGAATGAATAACCCTTGCTCAGCTGCAGTTCTGGCTCTATGACAGATTGAGGAGGCAGATGCCAGGTTGAACACGAGCCGTGGCTGCACTGTCATTGCAAAGAGAGCAAACTTCATGTTGAGATACAGGATGGGGATCTTGGTTGGCACACCAAGGGAAGCCACTGTCCTCCCCTGCTGTCTGGGTAGAACAGAGGTGGAACAGCCTACACAGGGAGGTTGTGAAATCTGTGCTAGGAGGGCTTCAATGCCGTGTTAGGCAAAGCCCAGCTGACCTCCTCAGACTGGTGATACTCCTGCTGCAAGTGAAGTCGGACCATGAACTTCAGACATTTCTTCCAAAAAACACTCTTATGATTATGTGATTGCTTCAGATATCATAGCACTGGATAATAAAGCACTGGATAATAAGACCAAACTAAAAACACATTAAACCCCAGAAACAATCAGCCCAAATACACAACAATACAGAGACAGATAAATCTAACACTAGAATTTCATTCATACTGAAAATAAATATATCCTCTGGCTGCTGCTGAGAAATCTCGAGAAACCCAGATAAAAGAAGATAAAACACAAGGCAGAGGAAGAATTTACATGAAACAGGGGGAAGGATTCCAATAAATCAGTTAATTAAGAACATCAGTATCATTGCAGGAAACATTTCTCTCATGAAAGTCCACGTGTTAGCTTGCACAGCAGCTCTGGAAGTGAAAGTTGAGCACCTTCATTCATTTCTGTGCCTTTGTGTATAAAACCCAGTATGTTAATTTGGCATTTAATGCATTTGTCTTCACATAAATCTGCATAACAGAGTGAAAGACTTACCACTTAATGTTCCAACCTCACATGTCTCTGAAATAGGTAGGAAAATGCACTGATGGCAAAGATGCCTGTGAGGAATTGGTCAGATAATAGTGTCAAAAAGCAGAGGCTTCTTGCTAAAGCCAGACAGATATGGCAACCTTTATGCACTTTGAGTCACTTATGTAGACCAGAGCACCTTTTTACTGGCACATCATGCTTGGGAATTGGTCTACAGGATGAAAAGCTGCACAGATAAAATATTCAAAAATGTCAGATACTTAGTCTGATCCTGAAGGAATCTGAGTGAAAATGCAAAGCAAAAAGTCCAAATGACTGCCTAGTCAGGTTTCCAAAAACGGGTAAGGAGATTAAGCTCCATTTTCCAACTCTAAACTGCAGCTGTGAAGACAGAAAGGTCCTTTTCAAAACTAATGCACTAATGCACTGGAATGGAGGCCTAAATCCATGAAATGGGACAGAATTTGGACAACCTAGCTCCCAGACACTTCTTGCCCTGCTAAAGTCAGTGTACAGTGCACAGTTTCATTTTTAGGAAAAACCATGAAATACGTATTGGGACAGAAGAAGAGCACAGGTGTGACAAGTGGTCCAGAACATTGTGGCCATCAGGCACAAGGGCAGGGAGCTGTGCTATTGTCTCAGCAAGAAATGCTGAGGGCAGCCAGTGGGAGAGTTTCCTGTGCTGTTACATGGAACATTTGTGACTTGTCTGGGGTTAAGGATTCGCACTGTCCCACTGAGTCAGAGGCAGCCTGCGTGCCTGGGGTGGCTGCTGGGCCTGACAGCATCATGTATCACAGGAGCTGTTATGCTGTGCTGGGTGGTGCTACAACACTGGGAATTTCTGTGCAGAGTAGGAGAAACTACAGCTCCTTTAGTTTGCTGAGAAATCTTCCTGTGTCTTGGCTGAGTGACCTGTGCTGGGGTCAAGCAGAAGAAGGGATGTAGAACCTTCCTACCTCGCTGTGTTGAGTCAGGCACTGTCTGGCAGCCTGCCCCCAGAAAATGCAGTGCTGTACTGCCAGACATGGGGGATTAGCTTAGACTATAAATCCTGACAAAATTCAGGCATGAATTCAGTGCCTGGCTTCTCAGTACCGTCAAGAATTAAGCAATTCTGGGTGTGACGGGCAAGAGACAGTTCAGTATCTGGGGAGTTTTACTGGGAGAATCATCTGAAATTTTAGGCAATTCCAGAATTGAGGAGCTGTTGAGGAAGGAAAGTGGGAGGCTGAAGATCTAAATGTTGCACAACTATGTCTTAAATAACAGGACACAGAGGTGCTTTTGTGAATACACCTCTTCAGAGACTTGAAAAATTGTGAGGAGGTCGTGAGTTCTTCAGTTAGAAAATGTTCCTCTTCTGTGGTCAGATGTGTCCTGCCAAAAAACCAAGAAGCTGTCCCAGGGAGGGGCCAGGAGTGGAAGGTGACTAAGGACAGTGTGGGGCCAAGGCAGTGGTGAGGTTCCACAATGACCTGACCCCAGGCAAGCAAGGAGAGCAAGACAGGGGCAGGTCAGGAAGGGTGCAAGGAGTTCTCCTTTGAGCTGAACCAACAGTGCAGCAAACCTGCACTCCTTGGAAAGATGGCAGAGAGCTCCAGATCATCACCCTGATTTTCAAGAACTGGTTCAGCAATGAGGTTGACTTCAGCAAATAGTTTTTCATAAGCTTGTCTTCCTCACAGTTGATGAAAGTATGGAGATGGCACAGCTAAGGCTCTGAGTCCACCAGCTGGTGTTCCTTGTGGGTTCTGAACTTAAAAAAAAAATCAGTTATGTTTTGTAAATGCTGAATGATTTGGACATATAATATCTCTTTTTTTCTCCAAAAATGAGTGTTTTCAAATGTGCTTTTTCTGGCAGCTTTTCTATATGCTGAACCATTGTGCACAAATGATAGTCTTTTGCTTAGAAGTGAATTAGTGTTCCAGCCAGCATTATACACAGAGAATTAAACTTATATATTTTCCCTGTCAACTTGCTGTACCTGATTCTGTTATTTTTTAAAAAGGAAGTTTGATTAAAGCCCATTTGTTCACCACAAATCATCTAAAACTGCCAGCCTTAAATAGGTGGTAACTGAGAAATATCACCAAAACAAATTACATCACCTCCTCTGAGTTGTTAACTGAGCTTTGAAATTCTTCCTTCCTCCAAGTGGGGTTCAAGGAGAGTGCATGCCAGTCCATGTTCATTGTGGAGCAAAGTTTGTGTGCTGGATATTCCCCACCCCAGTCCTGTAGAGTTACTGGATTTGTGTGCAGATCTGCACAGAAAAAAATTCAGCCTATTCTGGATCCTTCAGCACTGAAGGGAGTCATTTCTCAGTGAACAAGCAAAGAAAATGTTTGTAGTCTGGGAAATGTCTCCAATCTTGCAGAAATTAAGCACAACAGATTATACCAGCTTCTCCAAGTGACTCTGAACCTGCAGTCCTCAGAAATTCTTTATTACTGGACTAAACTGAAGTTGTGATGCCAGGGAAACAAAGATCACCTTCATTGGCCATAGATAGAAGATGCCCATAGTTTGCTTGTTACATCTGTATCTTAAAATGAGAAAAATGTGCAAATAGACAAATTTCAAGAGAATCTCTGATGCTTTACGACAGACAGAGATGGTTTGTATTGTTACAGCCATTGTTTTTCTGAGTTTCGCAGTAGGAGAAATTCTGAGTCTATCTGATCACCAAATTATGGTGACAATATTCTACATACTGTCCTTATCTGTGTGCAGTTTGGCAGTGGGTATCCACTGACTGTGTTTATATGAAAATACTCTCAGGATAATATATAATCATGTGCATAAACATCATCTGACTGAAATATTAGGCTATATGGGTACAGTTATGATCTGCTACATATGAGAAGAATAAAGCACTTTTGTTTTGTTTTCTTAAATGTAAACTTCCTTACCATTGTTTATATACATTATTACTCTGATGAACAGTTAAAATGAAATCTTTAATAAAAAATTACATTCATAACAACATAACACCTGTTAAGCATTTAATGTAACAAAAAGCAGTCAAAAGTAACTACGTGAAAGAGAAAGAAAGAACAACTATATAAAATAAACAAATTAAGAAACACCAGGTATAGCAAAACAGATTTAAATAATAGCTATTATATAGCAATTTAAGCTGACAGTTTGATGTTTAGGTGACTTCTGTGTCTCAGTTGTGCTCATTCTCTGTGAATTCTGAGACCTTCTTATCTCAAGCAGTGTGGCAGGTCTTTCCATTAATTTTCAGTTTTATGATTACACAAACACTTTAGGAAGTGGATTTGGACAGTCAAACCGAAAGAAAATTGTCAAAAGATGCAAAATAATCTTACAATTATAAGTGTCTGCAAGCAGAGGAAATGTCAAAACAAAATAAGCCACATTTAGAAAAATGCCACTGACATTCAAACATGAGATCATCAAATATTGCTTGGCAAAGAAGTTAAAAAGGGATTGTTGATAATTTTCTGAAAGCAGAAGCAAATATAAAGACAAATAGACTTCAAAAGCATTTGAGATTGGATGGCAAAAAAACCCATGAAAATTGTTTGCAAGTCTAAAATAGATCTGAATTTGGGATTCAGAGAATTCTGTCCCCAGGAAAGACATCGATGCTGAAGAGGTTCTAAGAAAAGCAGCAGCAGACATTCAGACACAGAGACTGTTTCCCACATTGGGAGAATTGAAATAGAAAGCAGCTGAAATCTTCAGGTTAAACAAGTGATAATGGCCATGGTTTTCAAAAAAGTCTTTAAAAATTCTGAATTTTAGTGAGAAATTGAGTAAGGCAAAATATTCACTGCCTTTATATTATCATAACTTATTCACTAACTTGGTGATGAATACTTAAATGGTTCCTCATTGAAATCATCACAGTATTTATTACATGAGAAAAAAGGAAAAAACCTATGCAATGAGTTAAAATGGTTTAGAGTTGCATCTTTCTCCAATATCTGAGAAAAATTTTTCCAGGTAAATAAAAGGAAGATGACACTAACACATTAAAAAAACCCAAACAAACAAACAAACAAACACAACAACAATAACAAAAAAACCCACAAAAAAACCAAAACCAAAACCAAAAAACCACAATCCAACCCAACCCAACCCTAACCAAACCAAACAAAAAAACAACCCCAAAAAACCAAAACCTCCCCAAATCCCAAAAAACTTAGGTTTGCAAAAGGTGTAGAAGAAAGAAGTAAAACTTTCTGGTAACTTGGAGGATTCACTCTAGACACAGGGGTAGGACAGATAGAGAAGATCAAGTGAGTCTTGAAATTGATCTCCTGAAATGCAAACACACTGTGAAAAACAATAGTTTCCAGGAGACTCCCTCTGTCTGGCTGCTGAAAAAATGTAAACCCAGTACCACGGCAAGTGCTGATGATTCAGCTGCTGTGCCTGAACAATCTCTGAACTGATGAAACTGAACAATGTATAAAATCCCAGAATGTGGTGGAGGAAAAACCTGACAATTGCAATCAACACTGTAGGAAGCACCCAGGTAAAATAGTAATACAAATCTGAGTAAAATCTCTATAGTTATCTTTAGAGATCTAAAAGACAGATTGTGTTTCTATCTGTGGAGCAAGTTGATCTGTGAAAAGACAGAGATCCTGCAGAAGATACTCTGTAGCTATGACCACTTCTCAGAAGTTGAGAAAAACTTTTACACTTTGTTATCAACTTCTGAGAGGGATTAATTTTCTACTGAAACATCTGATTTTTTAATGTAGAAAATTGAAACCTTCCATGCAAATAGTTTAAATATAGATTTATTTTTACTGATAAAATTTGTTGTCTCCAGTTGTTTGATATCAGTAGGAATTTCCTTATTAAGGCAAGCATTGAACAAGAACTGTACACATCTAAATATCCACATGTGCTTTTTTTTGAGTGCACTTTCTACTTTTTTTGAGTACTCTGAAGTCTCTTATCTCCTGAGTACTTGAGAGTTAGTTCATTTCCTCCTCTGGAGCTGACCTTGCAAGTCCTCCTTCAAGATCAAGATCTCTGCCAGTGTTTGCAACCCTCTGCTGTCTGATCTTTCAAGTAGGATGTCCTTCAGTGAAGTGTTCCCAGGAAGGATGTCTCTCTTGTGCTGCACAGCAAACAGGAAAGCTCTTGTGTGTACATGGAAGCACCCACAGCCCAGAGTTAGAAGGGGGGGACATGAATTCCAGTGGTGTCGCTTTTTGGGTTGGAGACCTGACTGACACAGATTGATGGTAAAAGCACTCACTGTAGTAAGGTGTTGAACCATATCTGGATGGACTCAGCTTCAGCTCTGGCTGCCTGTCCACTTGCTCTTGCAAGGCTGTCCTGTGTTAGGGGAAAAATCCTAAAGAACTGAGACAAAAAGCAGTCCTACCAAGAGCAAGGTAAGAGTCCCCACGCTCTGGCATGCTCTGGCAGCTTTACCAACAGCAGCAGAGCAGCGATGGTCCCCAGCCCAAGTGTGTGTAGGGCTGACCAGCCTGGCTCAATGCTGCACCCCATGGCCTCCATGTCAGAGCCCTACAGGGCAAATTGCCATGTGGATATATCTTACACCTGCTAACAGAAACATCACACTGCCCTACACGAGTCAGATAATAGAATGAAAAGCAGCTTTCATGCTGTTATTGCCCTCTGCCAGAGCACACCTTGGCAGGAACCTCTGCAGCTCCATTGTGTATCTGTGCAGCTGGAAGGGCAGACCCTGCCCATGAACATAGACCTGTTTGTCTCCTCAGGATCCCTCCCTGCACAGTGCTGCTGGCTGCTGCAGTCTGGGTGCACGGGGAGTGCAGCTGGGAGTGTCCCACATCCTCTGCAGAGGTGCCAGACCTGGTTTGGCTGGGTCTGTGTGGCTTTCTTAGTGCTGCACTTTCAGAGGTAACCAGCATGGCTTTGCTCCTGCCCTGTTCATAGCAGGAGGTGTAGCTGGGTATTTGTAATTATCCATGGCATTTTCATTTGCACTTAATTGCCTGCTGACAGATCTCTTTCCATTTGGCATCCATCCTGCTGTACCACTTTAGGATGAACAATGTAAGTTTATTACAGTTGGGACTGGACAAGGGGAAAACCAATGACATTAAAGATAGCAGGCCTGATTCTATTATCTTTGATGAGGAAGGACTTTTTATTCCAACCGAGTTATTATTCCTAAAATAATTTAATATAATTTGAGGGGACAGACCTTATAGTCCTATTCTAAACAAAGAAAACTCCATTCAGGACAATCCCAGCTTGTGCTGTATCTCAATGAGGTCTTCTGCCTGGAATTCAGGACAAAGGTTGTTTGCCTGAACACATGAATGTTGCATTACTTATCCAAAAAGATTTTGTTTAAATAAATACAAGATTTGAATTTAGAACAGACCACTCCTATGCTCACTGGCACTTGTCAGAGTTGAAATATTATTTCCTGTCAAGCTCTAAACTCTTGCTTGTTTGCAGTCACGTGTGGTTTATTTTTTTAAATCAAAGAACAATTACATAGTGTATTCTTTTCTGATTTAGGATATTATTAAGTCAAATCTTAATTTCAATCCAGTTCCTTTAGAGTCAATCATCAAAAAGACTGTTCTAATCTCCTTCTATTTGAGTTTTTTTTTAAATGTTAACTTTTATCCATTTAACTGATATTTTTAACTAATAACAGCCCTTGTTTGACAAGCATGAGTTAGCCCTTTCAAAGTTGCTTTGAAGGAGAGACTGTTCTGAACTTAAAGATGTTCCCAAAAGGAGCACAGAAGACTGGCTACATATGATGCTGGCTGTTGTTTCTTCTCTTCACTTTTCTTCTTTCTTTTGTCAATAGTCCTGGTAACAAGCATGGAAACTGGAACTGGGGCGGACCTCTGGGCTATCACATCCCGTCCACTGTGTTCCATTCAAACACTGTGAGAAAAACATATTGTGTGTCATAGATGAGGGGTGAAATTTGAAACACCTTTTACTGGCAGCTGGCCTGGTTCTGGCTTGTCCTGGTATAATTTGGTAGTAGCTGCATGGAGTCAGATGACATTACTCCAGTATGACACCAGTTAAAGTGAGAAAAGCAAATTCTGAAAGGGGTGTCTGTTTCCCTCTTCCTCCACAGACTTACACATTCTCACCATCAATGCTGATGACAAAAAAGAGAAAAGTCCCACTGTCACAATCAGTGAGCGTTCCAGATTGAAACAAACTTCTCAGAGGCATATACCATGAAACAAGACAGCCACGAGTCCAGCAGGACACTTCCCTCTTGCTCCCACAGCCTGCCTCCATCTGAGCTGCTCTCTATGCTCAGTCATTCAGTGGCTTTTGTGTTTATTTGAGTCAGTTGTTTTTTCACTTTTTCACAAACTCTCTAAAAAAGGGCTGTGTGGGGAGTCTGGTGAGTGAGAGGGGAGCTCTCCTGCTGCTCTAAGTACCCACTGGAGAATACCCAAAGGTGATGTATAAGACATCTAGTGAGCACTTTGCATGTGGGTTCTCATCTTTGCTGATTCCTATAGTGCCTGTATATAAATAGTAGCTCTCCCTTTTTATATTCCTCTCCTGCCTGATTCACTCCATGATGCAGTGTCAGTGACGTTTGACTCACTGCCATGGCGATGTTTCATAAACATTGGATTGTGACATCTGAATGAATCAGGCTGGAGGAGGAGAAAGGGCAAGCCCTGTGAGAGAGCTGCACCTGAGCCAGGCTTGGCCCCAGTCCACACATGAAAGAAATGAGCACAGTGATGTTGTGACATTTATAAGGAGAAAGAAAAGAGCAAACCCATCAGGAATAGTAAAATAGCACTATGTGTGCAGGGCACGGCTGCTAGGAAAAGCTTTTCTATCAGGGATGTGAGTCAAAGACAGCACTGGGAGGTCTGCTAATAAACACTGAGAGAACACTGAACATGATTTTACTTTCTGTTACGGAGAAAAAAGTGAGATGGATGTTGCAGCAGAACTGAGAGCCAGGTTAACCACAAGTAAAATCTTATTTCAAGACAGAAACAGAGGGAACCAGAGAAACCAAGATGAAATGTGAAAGACTGACCTCCAGGCTGAAAGAACTTTTTTGGTGTTGTGTTGTGGACATGCTTGTGCTAGGAGTCTGATTGCACCAATTTTTAATCATCTAGTTGTACTTGGAAAATCTGGAACTATGTCTGGATACAGTGTGTGTATGGGACCTCTGACCCACAAAACATGGTGCAGCCCATGAAAGCAGACACCAAAGACCTCCTGGTTACAGGAAGACAAAGGGCAAGGACAAGTATCCAATCCTCCTTCTTGCTGGATTTGGAGCCCCCTGAATAGCTCATGCTTCTCCCTAGCTGTACATCCTAGTCAACCTTTTTTTGTTGTTGTTCAAAACTACTTTTTTGATAGGGAAACCTCACTTTTAATAAAGAACAAAAAATGTGTGGTGATAGTGTGCTGACATTCAGTGGTTGGGATATTCAGCTGTGACAAGGAAGATCTTTCTTCAGTGACAGCACACTGACTGCTGTTCACAGAATCACATAATCAGCTAGGTTGGAAAAAACCCGTGAGCTCATCGAGTCCAACCTGTGATCCAACACCCCCTTGTCAACCAGGCCATGGCACAGACTGCCACATCCAGTCTTTTCTTAAACACCTCCGGGGACAATGACTCCACCACCTCTGAGGGCAGCCCAATCCAACACCCAATCCTCCCTCTGTGAAGAATTTGCTAGTGTCCAACTTAAACCTCTGTGGTGCAGCTTAAGACTGTGTCCTCTTGTGCTGCCACTGTTGCCTGGGAGAAAAGACCAATCCTCAGCTGGCTGCAGCCTCCTTTCAGGGGGTTATAGAGAGTGATGAGGTCTCCCCTGGATCTCCTTTTCTCTAGGCTAAACAGCTCCAGTTCCCTCAGCCACTCCTCATAGGATTTATGTTCCAGACTCTTCATCAGCCTTTTTGCCCATCTCTGGACACGCTCTGGATCTCAGCATCCTTCGTGAATGGAGGGGCTCAGAACTCAACGGGACACAGCACTCAACGTGCTCCACCACCTGCCATGGCTAAGCTGCAACTCTTGTTGGGAATATGGATCTCACCTTAGAACAAAAAGAAGTCCTGCTCTTTTTCCCCTCTGACCATGAGATCAGTCCAGCTCTCTGCATGTGATAGCTCCATGAAAATAACACATGGGCTGTGGTCAAAACTCAGGATCTGAGTTTCTCTTTTATTTATGAGTGTTTGAATTTTGCAAAGGGTCCCTGACTCTTTATAAAGATATGAGTACACACTCACTTGTCTACCACCCAATGATATTCAATCAATTCATCATCATTTATAAGGTATAGTTGGTCAAACCAGAAATCTGTTTAAAAGCAATCCCCAAAATAAAATCTATTAGAGTAAACACAGCAGTCAGTCAGGATATTGCCAGGAGGTAAAGAAGGCTTTCATTCAGATCCTCAGGATTTTCAAAAAAGAAGTCCTGTTTCATATATTCCATGTTCCATAATTTCATTTGTTTCCATGTGAGGAATAATTTTTAATGTAAATGAATAAATAGCTTTTGAAAATATCATCTATGCATATTGACCCTATTAATGTTTGTTTAGTTGTACAAGAAACTGTTGAACTGTCAATATAATTGTCATCTGCTTTCTCTTTACAGATTTTTGCTAGGACAAGTGCAGCAAGGAGGGAATGTGTTTCTTCTCCTCTGGAGCTGGTGTTATATGGTCTGTAGGATCCCCTGCAGCTCCCCCACTGCAGTGTAGAACACTTGAAATCACAGCCATCACAGCAGGGTATGGGACAGCGTTTGGCATTACGTGTCATTATGCTCTAACAGCAATCACAAAATACTACCCAAGATAACCTCTCCTGCTGAACTATGAGAGGATTTCTTTCCTGGTCTTCCTTTATGTTAGGTCTGCTGAGTGTCACGCTAGTTTCTTTTAAAAAATGGCAGCATTTCCTTCAAGACAGTGTTTTTTCAGTGTAGGCCATGGGAAGTGTCATAGAAACTCACCACTTAAAGGGATAATGTCTGCCTTCTGCTGATCAAAAGTTATGATTTTTTTTGTTGTTTTTTAATAGTCACTATCACTAGTGCTGGGAATTGCTATCAATTTCTTAATATCTCCCATAAATACATAATAATTTTTTCTTTTAGTTTAAACTAAGTTAAGCCTTGTGGCCACCATATGCTCTCCTTCCATGTGAGATTAAAGAATTTTATCATCACTGACACTTGCATGAAGGTTCTGACACTTTTTTTTACTCAATTAAGATTGATACAGTCCATAGACATTTATATACTTGCTTCCCTACAGGGACTGCTGAGATGAACTTAGCATTAGTAGGGTCATCTGAGCCCCAAGTTGGGAAATGAGCAAATAGACAAATTGGAAACACAGTTCTCAGCAAGAAGTGTTCACAGTATAGCATGTGTCACCATGGCAAATGATAACAGAAGTAAACACTTGCAGGAGTGGATATAAGAAGAGCAAACAAATGCTTTATCAGCCAGTTTCTTTCCCTGAAAAGTCCTTATGGTCACTGTTTTTCTTACTTGTTAACTAAGCGATAAATTAATTTTGAATGAGTTTTGGTGTACATATGTGGCCTAAACATATGGTGTTATTGGTCTTGTATACAGTGTCCCAGCAGGGGCTGAGACTCTGGTCCAGACAGATCACAGCATCTAGACAGGGTTCAGCTCTTGAAAGGTCACCTCCTCTCTCTGTCCCCTGACATTACACGGGGCAACAGAACTTTGTCATCTTGTAGCCTCTCTGAAAATGATGAAGGCAGCGGAAAGTGATCCTCAAACATTGCATAACAGGAAAAAGCTGACTTGAAGTGCTTAAGATAGTCTAGCAGACATCATGGAGCTTATTTTGAAAGTCTTAGAGTACTCCTTCCTGGTAAAGCAGAGATTGTTCAAGAACACTAATAAGTGTCTTGCTTTCCCAGAATCATCGAGGTTGGAAAAGACCTTTAAGGTCATCCAGTCCAACCATCTGCCCAGCACCACCACTATAACCCCTAAACTACTAAACCACATCACCCAGAACCAGGCCCTGATCCAGATCCAGATGCCTCTTAAACACCTCCAGCGATGGTCACTCCACCATGCCCCTGAGCAGGCTATTCCAGTGCTTGACCACCCTAAAAGGGATTTTTTTTCTTGTAATATCTAATCTTCCTGTCCTCTGTCTCAGTTTAAGGCCATCTCTTCTCGTTCTCTCACTGCAGGCATGGCAGAACAGACTGGGCCCCACCTCAGTACATCCTCCTTACAAATGGTTGTAGAGAGGATGAGGTGCCCCTTGAGCTTCCTCTTCTGGAGACCAAACAATCCCAGCTCCTTCAGCTGCTCCTCATAAGACCCTTCATGAGCCTTGTTGCCCTTCACTGGACACACCTCAGCACCCCAAGGACCTTTTTGAAGTGAGGTGCCCAGAACTGAGCAGAGCACTTGAGGTGCAGCCTCACCAGTGCTGGGTACAGGATCTGTGCCCTGTTCTTGCTGGCTGTACTCTTCTTGGTACCAGTGGAGATGCCATTGGCCTTCTTGGCCACCTGGGCACACACTGGCTCCTGCTCAGTCACTGTCAAAGAGCACCCTCAAGCCCTTTTCTGCCAAAGAGTCTTCTAGACACTCCTCCCCAGCCTGTATGGGGGACTGCACAGGGCTGTTGAAAGCAAAGTGCAGGATCCAGCACTCGGCCTTGTTGAAGCTCACACCACTGGCCTTGGGCCACTGACCCAGCCTGTGCAGATCCCTCTGCAGAGCTCTCCTGCCCTCCAGCAGGTCAACACTCACACCCAGCTTGGTGATGTCTGCAAATTTACTGAGGGTGCCCTCCATCCCCGCTTTGCTGTGGTGATCTGAAAATTCAAATTAATGTTTGTACAAAGAGCTGGGATCTGTTATCACCACATTCGATATAACTCAAAAATATTTTTTTCAATATGTGGGCCCTTCCTCAGATATAAAATACAAGACAGGTAGAGCATATAAATCTTCTGCATTTTTCTGGTCATGCAGAAGAATAATGTGAACCTTATCAACTAAATCTATGAGCTCAGAGTTTATTTTAACTCATAAAACTTTACCTTGAAGAATATATTGCCCTCCCCTGAGATAAGTAGTCAGGACTACATATATGCAGCTACTATTTGAGATTGGAAGATTAAATTTTTGAATTCCTCAGGAGAGATGGGGGAAAAAAGCAACTTTTGAACATGCAATTATTGTAAAGATTGTTGTGTAGGACAATATGCAGCAATTTGGTTTGGAAGCATTTCCCAAACGTGGAGAAAGTTTCACGGTGCCTTGCAGACTGGCTTTTGTGATTTTGATAAAATTGTTATGTGATACAGCTTGATTCCAGTGCTTTCAGAAGGCCAGTCACCCTGGGGGAAAATGTAGTGATCAGTTTTTCAAATCACCTCTGATTTCTTGTAAGGGAGATGAAGGGAGATGAAGACCCAACCAAGGTCCACAGCACCATGCTTTTTCTGATCACTCCCATGCCTGGCACTAACCCCCATCTCTCTGGCTCACTATCTGAACACCAGCATAATCAAAACATCCCTGCCAGGTTTGTCACCCCTTTGGACACTGTCCTTCCCCAGCTGGAGGCTTGTGTACTTTTTTGAGCACATCTGAGTTACAACTGGATAATAACCAGGAAGATGCAGTCTCCATATTATTTCTGGGTGCCAGCCAAAACTTCAAAAGATATAGGTATTTGGCCAGATTCTCACTTGTGTTCACATCCTTTTATTCCGTTGTTATTTCACTTTATACTGTTGGGTGATGCAAATGGGAATCAGGCCCTTGGCCACTATAAATCTACAGAATACATCAAAACATGGGGAATGGTAACCGGAGGCCTTGGCAATTAGGGCTGTGAGCCTGTAATCTGTTTCTTTGTTCATACATCACAGTCTGTGATTCTTCAGATCCTGTCCAAACAACACCTCAGACAAGCATTTCTCTCAACACAAGTTAGTATTTCTGATCTAAAATTTATAAGGAGGCTGCTGAGTTTCAATGTGACTCTTCTGCATATACTCTTTAATCTCAGTTCTGTTCTTTATACTTTCAAAATATCTAAACCTGGAGTATATCCACATAAGGGATTCCATTTATATATGTTGTGCTTAACTCTCTATTGCTCTCTCTCAAAGCCCTGAATACACAGGTGTGACTGAACACCTGGCATGAGTTAAAATTCTTGCTTTAATTACCCTAACCTTGTGAATATTCAATGTGGCATCTTTCCACTCATTTTTTAATGGATGTTTGTCTTTTCAATACTTTCAAAGACACTAGAATCCATGCAATAGTACCAGAAATGTGTGACTGAACACTTGGCATGAGTTAAAATTCTTGCTTTAATTACCCTAACCTTGTGAATATTCAATGTGGCATCTTTCCACTCATTTTTTAATGGATGTTTGTCTTTTCAATACTTTCAAAGAGACTAGAATCCATGCAAGAGTTCCAGAAATCCTCTTACCTCTGTTGGAAAATGTTGTGCTTTTCCCAAGTTACAGAAAAATGTCTTTGGGGCACAATGATCCAAAGGGATTAAAATACACAATCACAGAATGGTAAAGGGACCACACTGGGTAATCATAGAATGGTTTGGGTTGGAAGGGACCTTAAAGACCACCTAGATCCAGCCCCTATGCCATAGGCAGGGACACTTCCCACTAGATCAGTTTGCTCAGAGCCACATCCAACCTGGCCTTGAACACTTCCAGGGAAGGAACCTGTAAGTTCTGGGCAGCCTCTCTGGGCACCCTGTTCCACTGCCTCACTACCCTCATAGTAAAGATTTTCTTCCTAATATCTAATTAAACTCACTCTTTTTCAGTTTAAACCCATCTCCCCTTGTCCTGTCACTACAAACCCTTGTAAAAATTTGTTTCCATCTTCCTTGCAAGCTCCCTTCAGGTACTGGAAAGCCTCAATTAGGTTATCCAAGTGCCTTCTTTATTTCCAGATGGAACAATCCCAATTCTCTCAACCTTTCCTTGTAGGAGAGGTGCTCCATCCCTCTGATCAACTTGGTAGCCTTCTCTGGACTTGCTCCCAGGGAGCCATGTCCTTCTGGGGTCCCAGAGCTGGATGTAGGACTTCAGATATGGTCTCATCAGAATGAAGCAGAGGGGCAAAATCACTTCCCTCTCCCTTCCAGCCACTGGGTTGGTCAGGCAGGACTTTTCCTTGGTGGAGCTGTTCTGGCTGTCCTGAATCACTTCCCTGTTCTCCATGTGCTTTAGCACAGCTTCTATAAAGATCTTCCCAGGTACAGAGGTGAGGCTGAAGGGTTGGTAGCCCCCAGGGTCCTCCTTTCTACCATTTTTAAAAATCATTAAAGTATTTCCCCTTTTCCGGTCATATGGGACTTCACCTGATTGCTATGACTTTTTGGATATCATGGAGAGTGGCTTGGCAACTACATCAGCTAATTCCCTCATGACTCTGGCATGCATCCTGTTGGGTCCCACAGACTTCTCCATGTTTGGGTTCCTCAGGTGGTCACAAAACTTATCTTTTCTTACAGTGGGAAGTACTTTTCTCCCCTAGTCTCCATCCTGTTGTCCATCCACTTCAGAGGTGTGGGAAGAGAGGTGCCATTGAAGACTAAGACAAAAATGTTGTTGAGTACCTCAGCCCCATGAGCCTTTGCCTTATGGGTTGTTACCAGTTTTCCAGCATCTTTTTGTCAGAGGGGATACACCTTCTTTGACCTTCCTTTTCTGGTTAACATATCTGTAGAAGGCCTTCTTTGGCACCCCTTGCCAAGTTCAGTCCCAGCTTTGCCATCACCTTCCTGACTGAATCCCTACTCAACAGAATTTCATCCCTGTCTGCTTTCCAGGTTTCCTGTCCATGTTGTTACTGCCAGTGCATTTGCATCTTTCCCTTTAGTTTGACCAGCAGTTCCTTATTCAGACATTCCATCTCTTGCCTTTCTTGCCCTATTTCTTGCTCCAGGGGATTACCAGTTCTTGTGAAGTAAGACTTTCTTAAATATCTTCCAGCTTTGTTCCCATCCCTTGTCCCTGAGGGCAGACTCCCAGGAGATCCCATTGACTATGTCCCTGAAGAGCAGGAAGTTTCCTTTCCTAAGGTTCCGTGGCTAAACTTTACTCCTTACCTGACCCTCAGGGTGCAAACTCCACAAAAGCATGATCACTGCACTCCTGTAGATGGAGCAAGAAGGATTTGTCAGCTGACTCCCCTTGATCAGGTGGCCTGCAGCAGACACCAACCACTAGATTCCCATTGCTGCCTTGGTTTCTGATTCTCACCCACAGGCTTTTGACTTTTGGCTGTTCTTCAGAGACAACTCTTCACGCACAATCCACCTCTTGCTGTAGGTGTTCCCTTCCCTCCACTTCCTCTTCTCTCTTTTCTGAGCAGCCTGCAGCCATTGATAGCCACACTTCAGTTATGGTCACAACTCTTGAATGTCTCCAGTGAGAGAGAGACCCCAGCCTCTCTGGGCAATCTGTTCCAGTGTGTGGTGTCTCGCACAATGGAGAAGTTCTTCCACATGTTCAGGTGGAACTTTCTGTGCATCAGTTTCTGCCTGTTCCTCTTGTCCTACTGCTCAAGCAGAGCTTGGCTCTGTCCTCTTCATGCCCTCCCTTCAGATACTGACAAACATTGATAAGGTCCTCTTTTGGTTGTCTCTTCTTGAGGATGAACAGGCCCACCTCCCTCAGCCTACTCTTGTAAAAGAGATGCTCCTGTCCCTCATAGCCTCTGCTGGACCTGCTCCAGGAGCTCCATGCCTCTCTTGTACTGAAGAGAGGAGTACAAGAGGATGCTGCACTCCAGATGTGGCCTCACCAGGGCAGAGTAGAGAGGCAGCCTTGATCTGCTGGCAGTGTTTTTCCTGATGCAACTCAGGATGCCATTGACTTTCTTGGCCTTCTTGAGCACAATGCTGGCTCATGGACATCTTATTGTCCCCTGGGTTTCCAAGGTCCTTTTCCACAAAGCTGCATTCCAATACAGTTTAATTGAAAACTGTCTTGGCCTGTTGACCATACATCATGAAAACAGCTGACATGTCTTAGCATTGTATTTCAGTGCAGTATCACCTTGACTTTTTGCTTATTCATATCGTACATATTATTAAGTTATGCTAAAAATTAAAAATTGTATTCTTTCCCATCTTTAACACCTCTCTAAGGTCAGCAAAGGAGACTACTGCTTTTTTTCTAGTGATATTTGTGCCTAAATACAATTCAGAGCAGCTGGCAGGCTGTTCCAGATGTTCTCATATAGTGCCTGATAGAGCCATGGGTGGTTTCCTGGTGCTTGCAAGGCTCTAACAGCTCACCTTGCCATGCTCTTTACCACTGAAATAAACATAGGACAATCAAGGAAAAACAATGTAAGGATGAGATAAGACAATTTTATATTTATTGAAGTCTTTTCACAATGAGGAGTGTAATCTTTGTCTTTTTCTACACGTTGGAAAGGGCAGGAGATCTTCAAAAGCAGGAAGATTTTGTCTGTTTAGACTTAAGACCACAGGTGCCCAAGTAAGCAGCCATCTGCAGGTCCCTCTGTAACATGTCCCAGTGCTGCATTGTTCAGGTCACCTGGATGTACTGGATGTTTTTTCTCTTCCTTCTGTAACTGGCACTTTTGGAATCATAAACTGTGGATTCATCCCTACCCAAATGGGAGGACTACACAGTGGTCATCATGACCTGGACATTGTGCCTTCAGATGCTGAAACCCCCTAATTCCCTTTAAGACACTGTCCTGACTAGCTGAGAGCAGTTCCATTCATGCCCATTCCTACTGTGAGTATAATGCTGCTCTTGAGCAGGTCAAAGCACAATCCAGACAGTGTGGGATGATGCACATCCTTCTGGAGCTCTCCAAAATGTTTCCCAGCATGCAGCTCTCCCTGCATCAGTAGGAGTTTAGGTTTTGGTGGGCTTTGTAGCTGCTGCTGGGGAATATCTCTGATTACAAACTAACCTGCTATAACTCCTGAGGGCAGGCTGGTGTGCTCCTAGGAGGCAGGAACACATCACAGATAGGAGAGAGCAGTGATAGGAATTTACATTTATAGCATTCATAGAACATGTGAATGGAGTCCTTGTTGGGGTTTGGGTAGGAGCTCCAAACCCCAGGTTAGCAGACCTCAACAGCTTTAGGATCCTGAACTAAACCCTATTGGAATAAATGGTAATCTTTGCTGTATTTTGAGGTTTTTAAAGCATTTGGTTCACTGCTCTGTGTCAACACTTATCCAGAAGCAACCTTCCTATCTCCTCACAGAAGAAAGGAATTTTTTTTGCAGCTCCTTTTTGTTGCCAGATGAAAACAAATTGGATTCATGTCTCTCACTAAGGGCCCCAGAGAAGCCAAGTAATTTGAAAGAGAAAAGCAAAATAACTTGCACAAAAACAGTTTTTAATTAAAAAAAGGTTTTGAAGTATTGCATAAAGAATCATTAATTGTTGCCCCAGCAATTACGTGATATTATATCTGTATGAAGGTTATTTGCTGTCATTTCAAGTCTATGGTAGGCTATTTGCTCTGGGCTCTTTTTTTTTTTTTTTTTTTTTTTTTTCCCCCCCTTTTTGGGGAAGAAAATTAAACAACCTCAA
>VWYP01020303.1:968198-1032376 GCA_013400435.1 Pycnonotus jocosus | reverse complement strand
TTTTTTTTGTGTGTGTGTTCCCCCCTTTTTTAGGAGAAGTAAATTAAACTACCTCAAGAAGAGGAATTTTTCTATTTCCTGTTAATTTTCTTCTTCCTTTTTTCTTTCCTTTTTTTTTTTTTTCCTTTTGGAATAGAGAATTGTAATGATCACGTTTGACCCTGTACTTCCTCCCACCTGCTCCCTTACAAAGCTCCTGCCAAAAAACCTGTTTTGTTACCCGAGGTAGTAGCTCATCATGAATTAAATCAGAAGTTATGCTGTCTCTGCCTCCCCTGATTTGGACTGTATTTCTCTATATATAATTTTTCTTCCACAGGACACAGCAGAAGGTGACACTACCCAAGGAAGTGGGGGCTGCTCCAGATTGCAGCTGCAAGGAAGTGCAAAGTGGTGAAACATGGCAAAATCTTATTGATTCTTTCTCTCTGCCCAGGAACAGATAAATATCACATCTTCTATACTCCCTGCTTGTCTCAGGAGCAAAATTCCTAAGATAATTTAGACTGTACAATGTTCTTTGTTGTATATGCAGAACTAATGGCATGGGGGTTTCATCCCAGCCAGCCAAGAAATGCAACTTTCAAAGGTCAGAATCCCAGGGGCAGTATCACCTAATGGAGGAAATAGGTGGGTTTGCTAGATGGATCTTTAAAGTTTGAAGTGTCCTCTAAACCACTTACATTTATTTTTGACCTGCAGGTGTATTCACACAGCCATAAAGGGATACTTGAGAAAAATGTCAAGTTGAATTTAAACACTTTTAAAATTGAAAATTGCCCAAATGGTCCCAAAGCATTTAAGAAATGAGCCAAGTGGGCACTTTTCTCTTTCTTTCTCCATATGGTTCAATGCAAGTTAATTTTTCACTGGGAACTTCTACTCCCTGTAAGACACGTATGCCTGCACAGGATAGTCAGGGGCGTAAACTGACAGGTGTCTCCAGGTCCTTATTCATATTTGTTCCTGTCTAAGGAGCTGAATAACTCCCAAGGGTTCTTCTATGTAGTCTCAGAGTGAAGATGCCTAAAATGTTCCTGGCAGCACCCTTTCAAAGGTGGCAGCCTTATGGGACCACTTCCTCTTTTGATCTGTCTCAAAGCAAGTACTCCAAAGAAGAAGGAATAATTATTTGGTTAGTTTTATCCAATTCAAATTTTCCTGCACTTCTGCACTGAAGCTCTCTGGGTTCTAATTTACGGGGAAATTTCTCATCTGTTTTATTTATTGTCTAGGTTAAAAATTTATCTCAAGTGGAAAGGTGATTTTTGTTCCCAAAAAGCTTCCTTGACTCAAAGAGCTGAGCCATTGTCAAGGGGAAGGTGAGTATAAGGGACTCATCGCAAAACAGCTCAGCAGGGCCTAAGCCAGAGCATTTTCAGATGTGGCTGATAGCACAAATAATTCTGCATACCATGTACACATCTGTTCCAAGCTGTCTGAAACACTGCTTATCTGAAAGAAGAAGGGAAGGGAAACTTTCTTTCCATATGGATTTGTCAAACTGTTCCACATGAATTAAGATTGGTTTTATATCAGGCTTGTTGGGAAAAACCAAGAAATTAATATTAACCATTTTGCCTTTTTAAGCCAGCTCCCCTGTATTTTATACTGCCAAGCAAGCTGCAGAAATTTAGTCTGGGCAAAACCATAAAATGTCTTTAGATAAAAATCTGTGCTCAGAAAATTATTTGCAGCAGCTTGCTGTCAATGTGCATCAGTGAGGTTCCAGACTTTTTTCTGTTGTGGATCTGGGACTATTCAGCATCTTCATAGACTATTGTACTCTGTTTGGAGGCCATCTACTGAATTTGTAGTTAATTAATAATAACAGCCATATTGTTGCACAGACAGCTGTTAACCAGCAAACAGCTGTGTTCCTGCCTGGGGGACAGTTCTGCTCCGGGGGATTCTGCTGTGTCCCTGCATGTGCTGTCATGAGCTTAGAGGAATCTCTGAGGTACAAAGTCTCCCCAGGAGAGTGTGGCAGTAACAAACTTCATGAAAATGGGTTAATAATTCACTGAAAATGGAACCTTCTTGATCGTGCATTCTCTCACTGCTCCCATATTATTTTTCTCTTCCAAGGATGTTTTATGCTGTTGGCAGGAATGACAGTGATTGCTCAGTAATCCAGTGCCATTTAACTTTGCATTCTGGAAATTTCTGCCCTCCCAAAGACACCCTCCTTTGTCCCTTTGGTCTCATCATGTATTATTCTCTTTCCTCATAATATCTGTTTTCTTCTACTTTGTCACTCCTTGTCTTAAATTATATCTAAATGACATAGTTATTTTGGCTTGGTTTTTATTTTTTCAATTACTTCAGACTTCTGAAGTAGTTGACAAAAAACCTTCTCCCTGTGGGCTTTTCATGCTGGATAAGACTGAAAAATTGACAGAGTACCAGCCTGCCTTAAGAGGTGGAGTTTTGTGTCTTCATTATTTGGCAGCAGAAGTTTCAACGAGATAGGGCTAGACTCTAAGTTCAATAGCATTTAATTTTAGGTACCCCAATACATTTAAGGTGAGCAACACAGAGTAAAAGCAATTTCAGGGATTTCTACACATGCATGGGAAAGTTTCCAAGACCAAAACTGAGAAGCCTAATTGATTTTGGAAGAATGTTGGAATGGCTAGCATGTAACATGCTGAGCTGATCAACTGAACCTTGCTTGCTCTCTGCTGCCTTCTCAGTCCAGCGCTGGGGCCTCTTACTTAGAGGGAGTAAAATATGAGCAGCCAAGTCCTGCCATAAACCCTCAACTCAAATCATCCTTTTTTCCAGGAAGGAAAACACTGATATCCCCTCATGTCTGGAAGCAGACCACCTGACTTATTAAGGTAATCTCCACTTCTGTAAGCATGCAGACAACTGGGAAGAGGATTATGTTTCTTAAATAATTATTAGATGTAGAAATGTCTCCTTCCCCCTTCTTTTGCCCAGCTGACTCATTTTAGGAAACTTACTCCTGTCTTTCTGAAATACTCCATAAATATGAGATTACAGACACTCATATAATCCATATAAAGTTGTTCCAGCCTTGTATAGATGGCTTAACTACTTTTGAAACCAGAAGCTGAGGTTTTGTGAATTTGTATTTTTTCTAAAAATTCTGCTTATTTTTTTCCTGAGTAATCACCAGGAAGGTGGCTGTTAATGCACAAATCTTGCAATATTATGCCAAGTCACTGGAGCAGGGACTAAACCATTTCCACAGCACCTGGTAAATGGGCCAAATACAACACTGCACAAACTTACTCCCAGATGCATATTTACTCCTCAGCAAACGAACATTCAAATGGAATAGCCTGGGCAGGGGAAAATCTTACATCAAGTTCCTACAGCCATTTACATCAGGGTGTATCAAATTTATTTTTTTCATCAGAGCATATATTTTTGCTTTCCTGACTCCCATATTCTGGGTAAGGGCACGAAATGCTGAATACATGGATAATAGATCTGACCTCCATTCTCTGAGGCTGGTGAAAGAATTATCATTCTTCTGATGTTCTTTGGGCTTACATGTGAAATAAATGCCAAGTTGGTCATAGGTGTCAGCAAAACATAACCTCATGCATCTCTGGTAGGTCAGCCAGCACTGAGAGAATATAGACCACAACAGGGCTCTGCTGGGATGTCTCACATATCAGCAACCTCCAGGTTCTGACAGTCCCTTATGAGTCTTTCATGCATAACTTGTGCTCTGTATTAAATAAATAATTTTTTTTTAAAATCTGATTCTGAGGTCATTAGGACTCATTCCCCACTATTTTCCCTAAATTAATTCCTTGGGGTGTATTGGTCATGGGAAATGAGATCTTTGTCATACTTACATGGAGACAAATAAGGAAAGAAGGTTGGAAACAGTGCAGCATTTGCTCTGGTGGGGGTGAGTGGTGCCACTGGTCATTTGTATACTTTGGGGAGATCAGTTTTTGGTCCTGTCACAAACAAACAAAGTGTGTAAAGTGTTCATTAAAGAATTCTATTTTCTGTCATGGGAGAGGGAGGAGGTGGAAAAGACCCTTTTTCCATCATTGCTTTGTATGACAAATATTTTACAATAAAGCTTCACAAAGCCTACCATACTAAGGGATGCACTCTCACACTAAGTGATCACACTAAGGGGGGATCTGTCTGTCCTATTCTTGACTGCTTTGTGTTAGAGTTCAACCAGTGTTTCATTGCTATAAGATAAAAGCTGGATGTGTCACCCAGGAGTGTTTCCTTTCCATGCTGGGAAATGAGGCATAAGCCAGGAGGGACAACTCTCACCCCACCTCCCTGCCTGGATGCCTTTTCCCTCCTCCTCGAAACCCAAGGAACAAGGGCTGCCCTTGACACTTCAACTTCTTGCTATTTTTCAGTCCTCTGAGCCCAGATTTGCAGCTTTCCTCACTGTGTTTCATTGAAGGAAAAGTGGAATCTAGGGTAGTGGTAATGTTCATCACAATTTTTATACACATTTCAGAGTTTCTTTCCCTGTAGTCTTCAGTTCAACCTGGAGAAACTTAGATACCTTTGAAATGTCTCCCTTTCTATTTAATTTATTTGAAATTGACAACAGGCTCAAAATTGAGGAGAGAAATAAGGAGTATTATATCAGCCTTTTTCTCTCAGGAAACTGCACTTAGAAAAACATAATCCTTGGAACTATAAAGAAGTCATCTAATTTGTGTCTTTCCTAGTGCTTGTTCTGTTGCAAACAGATGGCAATTGTTGCATATTGTTTGAAAAGTCTCTTATTTTATGAAGTACATATAATTTATATGGTATACAAAATTATGTGCTAACATATTTCTGTGACATTTTCTGTCCTCTTTTTTAAAATCCAAAAAATAGCATGTATTTAAAATTCTTCATGGAAAAAAAAATGAGAGTACAGATAAAAAAAACTCAAAGAAACCTTGAAGAACTTTTTTATAATTATCATATGATTTTATAATAACTATGAAGGCAGGAAATTACTCGAGATAGAGCTTTCTCCTTCTGTGCCTGACTTGAGTATTGGTTTGAATCCCTCATAACATCTCTGGAGCTCACTCATATGAGAAAGAGCTGCAGTTTAACTGTGCAAATTCTGTACTCTCTCTAGCTGGGAAATGTCTTTTGGTTAACTGCTTGAGGAAAAGTAAAGAGAAAAATCACCATTTTAGCTATTGTTTTTAAAAGGCAGTATGAGAGTAGTTTAACTCATGAAAATACAAGGAAGAATGTCAAATTTCATATTGTACTCAATATGGACATGGTAAGAGTTTTCTAAATGTTCAGTATACAGAGTATTAGTGGGCAAATATGAACAGGCTGTGCGTTAAGACACAAATGCAGAAGATAGCAATGAAGACTAACTCACAAATTCTATGGTCTCACAGCTTGCCATGTAAGTAACACTTAAATAAAGTAAGAGGCACTCTAAAAATGCCTGACCAGAAAAGACTTTCTTATCCAGGAAAGACAGTTCTATGACATTGCTGGTAATAAGCTAAAAATTTTAGCAACACAAGGGTAAGGGTTTTAAGGATAGATGTTTAGATACGATTAGTAGAGCTCCCTCAACACTTTAAAAAGCATTTTCCTATAATAATTTGTCTTATGGAATTTGTCTGAAAGAAGATATTGAAATATTGAAAGATCCCCCTAAAGTCTTTGATGGACTGGTCAATGTATAACTGCTGTCAGTGAGTTCATTTGTTATGACTATACCAATAACAATTTTTGTGGAGAGTCCTGAAACAGATAGTTGAAGACTGTGGGAATTGGTCACTCTTTAAAAGCTGTGGAAGCAGAGAAAGAAGATGGTTGGGTATTTCATGTGCTTGGTGCCCTTTCTTGGTGCCCTTTCTAGGTGCCCTTTCTAGGTGCCCTTTCTAGGTGCCCTTTCTAGGTGCACCTTTCTAGGGGCATAAGGGTCCAATATTGTTCTTGAATCCAAATGAAATGTACTGCCAATTCCACTGTTTTTATCCTAAATGCAAAAATGTCCAGATTGTTGTATTTATTCCTATACTTACAGTTTTAGTAAAACCTGTTTGTAATCTACAGTTAGAAATACACCTATGAATTCAGGAGCCCTGTAAGCTTTCTCTTTCACATGTAGTGTGTTTGTGACTCACAGAATTTGCTAATTTTATATCCTCATCTCTTTTAGATGGATTTTCTCCTTACTTTCAAGGTTCTTGATCTTGCACCCGGATCTGTGCCCATTTCAAGACTCATCTTGTCACAAGAAGGAGAGAGACTCCATGTCTATCCTTCAAAAAAACAGGACAACATCCTATTCCTGAGAAGTTCAGATGACTCCTGTGGAAAAGGGTGACAGTAATTTTGGGTGGTTTCAGCCACCCCCTTGCTGTGGTGTGGCTCTTCCACTGCGTGTGTCACCCAAAACTGTCTGCAGCCTGGCAGGCTGTGGGTGACTGCACTTTGCTGGTGCCCTTGGATCATGGGAAACCAAATTATTAGCAAGTCTGTCACAGTGTCAGACCCTGTAAACATCTAAAAATATTACTGTGGTTTGTGCCTGCCTTGTTGGCTGTTCAAAGGTAATACCAGATACCAGCAGGATGCATTTCCTCTATCCTGAAACCAACTTTCCAGAGTGGGGAGGGACACTGGGTACTTAACTGCTTGATTTAAAAAGAGACAATTGAAATTTTTTCTCAAGAAATTAAAGGAGAAATGGCAAAGGGGAAATCAACAGGCTGGCAGTTCCCTTGTTAACCAACACTTGCACAAATATATGTATGGAAAGGAATACATTAGAAGAATACAACTAACTGGATCTGCCATAATGAGGGGTCAGGAGAAGAGGCTGCATTTATCAGGGAAAGTGGATCAAACATGAAAGTTAAATAGAAGCAAGAGACTGTTAATCTTTTCCCATTATTAGCACTAATCCCCCAAGTGAAGGACATAAACAGATAACATCCCAAATTGTAGGGAAGACCAAAAACATCTTATGCGACCAGTTGTGCTAACTCATGAGAGCTTTGTTGACCTCAGTTACAAAACAGAAGCAAGCACATAAAACCTAAAAACTTCATCAGGCAAAAGATACAAAAATAAAAAAAATAAAAGCGAAAGGAAGGACAAAACCAGAAAGGCACAAAACACAGATATAACTAGCAAGGGGCATAAGGAATCATTCTGTATGTCTACTGGGAGCAGAGGAAAGAAAAGCAAGGGTAATTCCACTACCCTACAGCGGGAGGTATAGACATGGTCACCACTGAGAGGGGAGATGAAATGGAGAACAGCAAATAAAGCAAATGTTGGAGCCTATAGCAAAGCAGGAGGAGGAGAGAAAATTCTTGGCCTGGAGATGATTGGAAATGGTATCACAACGATTAAGAAAACACAAAAAAAAATCCCAAACCCAAACCATGTAGCCAAATATAGAACTTACATTTAAAACAGAAAAGAAAATAGAAGAAATTGTAGACCATTCAACTGAAGTTGGGGTCTTAGAAAAATTCTGGGAAAAAATGATTCAATCATTTGTAAAAACTTAGAAATATGAAGTAAGAATGATTGACAACTACACAAATTCATTGGGAACTGGAGATTTTAAACACAGTATTTCAGTTTTGTTTCCTCAACAAACAGGCCTGATTGGCTTCAGTAGAGTTTTGACTATTTCAAAAGCCACATAAAAATGTGTTTGTTGTGAAACAGCTGCAGAGTGCATGGGAAACTGGTTGTAAAATGGCACCATAGAAAATACTGCAAATTGTTCACGATTAGGATGCAAGGCTGCTCTGAAATGGTACCTGCAGGAGTCTGTTCTGTGTCTATTTCTGTTTTATATTTTCATTAATGACACAGGTGACAAAACAAAGATTAAACTTAATAAATCTGCAGAGGACATGATGCTTCAACAATCCAAAAAACTCCAGATAATAGAAAACTGAGGGGCAATTTCCACATGGTATATGTCCATTGAAATGGTCTATTGCATATAAAGAGTTGATGGGAACAACCAATTAGCTGGTGGCACTTAAGGATCTGTAGAAGGTCACATACATTCTACGATCAAAAAATGTCATGCTATTGCAAAGCACATTAAACACTACCTTGGGCTGTACAAAGAACATGAACAGCCTGTTGAATCATGAAGTAATCTTTCTGCTGTACTCAGCACTGGTAAAACCTCAGCTGGAATGTTGTGCTCAGTTTGAAGCTCCTCACCTTAATAATTTGAGTAGTTCAGAGATATTAAAGTTCTAAAAAATATAATTTATCAGGGAAATGGGAAAAATATACTATTAAACATGAAGAAAAAAGGATTGAAGTGGAGCAAGGAAAGGAAGGTTCCAAATTCTGAGATGCACACTGAGATTACTTGCCAAAAGAGATAGTGGAATTTTCATCATGCAAGGATTTTAAGTATTTGTGGACAGATGGGTCAGGAAAGCCAAAGAGATGATGGATGCATTTATTCCAGTGAAGAATGAATAAAATGGCCTGTTGGGATCCCTCCCCCAAGCAAGATGCAGGTAAACTTGCAGATTTGCTGGTGATGTCCTTTTGGTTTATAGATCTGGAAACTGGCTGAGCATTGAGAATGAGGAAAAAATCATCACCAATTTAGTCATGAGGAAAAATTACCCTGATTTTTCTGGATGTGTTCAAGGCTCACAGTTGACTGTTGTGTCCAGTGGAACTTGTTCAGTAAGCTGGAAAATGACCATTCTGCACCAGTCTCTACTGCGTTGGTGACTGCCAGCAAATCAGAACTGAGCTGGTGGAGGAGATAATGTCAGGGTTTGTTACTCTTAATATTTTAGTCTTTATCATTCTACAGTTCTTTAGGACTTTGACTTCCCTTTTTATTCCAAAATTTTTGAGCAAGTCTCTTTTAAAATCTTGCAAAACTGGGTTGCAAAAGTTACCCGGCTGGGTAGTTTATACTGCTGGAGCAGAAATTCCTCTATGTGTTTTCATGCACTTAAAAATGTAGTTTAGAACGTGAATACAGAAAGTTATGTTGGCCAAGTTATCCTGCTTCTATTCCCTCCCTTGTGAAACTTCCTGGACAGTCTGAGCATTGAGAATGAGGAACATGTTATACACTACAACAGAAACACAGCAGATGCAAGACTGCAAGAGTGCACAGCTCATAAATCCCAGCCTCTTGCCCCAGTGCCCTCCACATTTCTGCAAGGATGCACTGTGGGGTCCCTGCAGCCTCATCCAGCCCTTCTGTCTGCAGAAAACACAAGCACAGGAGATTGGTGATCTTATTTCTGGGCTTCCCTGTTTTACTGCTTTATGGAAAGGTGTGAATCCAGCGCTAGTTACTTCTCAGGTAAATGAAGTGAAATTCTGTTTTCACTGAAAGACAAGGTATTTTTTGTCCTGATAGCTAAGGAATCAGAATAAAATATTTTCTTCTCTTTTATAATTTTAATGCCCTTTAAAATACTGTTTCTGCAGAGGGAACAGATTTTTTAATTTAATTTGGGGAGATTATTCAGTACATTACTCTAACATAGCCCAGGGTTTTCAGTCAAAATGTGGAAGACAGCATCTGTCCCAAAGGCTTTTTCAGTCAAAATGACAGAAATACACAAGTTGGAAAAGAATATGTGCAGGGAAAAAAAGAGTCACTCACAAGTAAAAGAACCAGAGTGGAGATAGGTGAATATCTAGCTGATTTTATCCTGATAATTACCGATAATTATTTTAGTCATTAATTTTAATTAATTCTCTAATTGCATTTAACATTCCTAGTATTCTTATTTCATTTTGCCTAATTGACTGCTAGAATGAGATAAATTGAATTTGTCTATTTAATTCCAGAAATCCTAATTCTCCCTTAGATTTTATCAGACCCACCTTGCCATTTCTATTTCATGTTTTGCCCCTTTTTTTTTTAGCAGCTTTTGTTCCTTACGTACCACCTAAGGGGATTTTTTTTTCTGATTAGCTGTGAGGAATTTCCATTATCCCAACTTCCCTATAATAAAAGCACCCTTAACCCAGAGCAACTTGGAGTAAAATAAAATAAGGAAAGTATTTACAAATTGAAATAGAAACGACATTGTCGTGAACATCTTGGGAGGAGTGAAAGTGAATGAAGAGAGAATTATATATCCTACACACCCTAACACTTTGAGTACCTTAGAAGTCTCTTTGCAGCTGAAAAGCATTAAGATATTATTTAGCCTTCTGTAGGTTGAGCTACCTCTCAACTAACTCCTTCATCTTTGCTTTCTTAGAAGATGATGTCACCTTGGAATCATATTTTCTTTAAAGTATCATGTTCGAGGATCTCTTCAGGATCAGAATTTATTTCCTCCTCCTTATTCAGCATTTATTTATTACCAATTTATATTAACAATGGCCTGAAGCACTGTGTCTCCCACCTTCAGTGCTGGAAATGCAATGTCCTTTTGGCTGAGGATTGCTTCTCTGGCTACAATTGAAATTGCTTTTTGAGTAGTTGTGAGGTCAACCTCTCTTAGGTGGGGCAATTTAAAAATCCCAAGGTGAATTTTTTTCAGTCAGAGCAAAGTGTAGATTGCATATAAAAACAGAGTTTGCTAATCATGCTTTGTGAAATGATGTCATTGTGATGACAGTATGCAGAATTTTATTGCCTCTTGTTTCAGACCAGCTTTCATCTCAAGAAGACCAGTTTGAGTCAATGATAATTTAGGCATAATTGCTCTTTAGCCCTGTCTTGGACAGGTTTGTTCTCTCCTATTTCTTCAACTACTACTTTTGATGGCAGAACCTCCTCAAAGAATCCTTCCCCCTCCTTTTTCTCTACACTATCCCACAAATAAGTGCATGTGGCCCTGAGGCACAAGGTTTCCTCTGTGCCTGGCATGGCTTTACAGGCTGCCTACAGGGTCACATGTATTTGGATGTGCCTCAGGCAGACAGGAAAACATATCAAAGATTGATTGACAGTAATGGAGCTATCTAGGTAAAATCCCTTCTGACAAGATCCACAAACATCAGTGTGTATCATGGGGAGTTTCTCCAAAGTATATGCACCTAGCATTGTGAGCACAGAGAAGATACAGGAAACCAGCTGTAATCTCCATAATTCACCCAAATACCCACTGTCATTACTTAAAAGTCTGTTGAGTAATGTTCAGTGTCTGTGGCTTTTTCAGGTTTTATCAGGAAGATATAACTTAAATTTTTCATCTGTCAGTGAAGTGCATTTTTTAAAACAATTAATTAAAAAATAATTATATTCCTGGGCAAAGGAGCCAGTCTCTCTTTTAGACAGGCACAGCTTCAAGGGAGGGGATGGGATTCACTTTTCTCCAGGCTTGCCTTCCCAAGGAGTTAGTACATCTTTTTTGGGAGATAGAAGTAGTGAATTCTGAAACCCAAAATAATATATTGCTGAAATGTGTTAGTGCCTGAGTGAGATTGCTACCTAGAAAGACCAGCAAAATCTGTCTTCATGGCAGAAAAGATTTCTGTGGCTGTGCTGAATGTGTGTTGTGGGCAGTGGCAGCTTCATACAGAATTTATTAGAGAAACTCTCCTCTTCAGTCACGAGGTGCAGAAAGGACCCCCTTGCTTTCTAAACTCCTTCTCAGAGAGGAACCTGGGTGCAGCTGGATCCAATCTGAGCCCCAGACTTGGTCAATGGTTTATGCCTAAAGGATTACACAGGTATAATTAAACCTTTATACAGCTTTGTCCACAGGACTAAGGACAGAAAACATAACCTATTTCTATAAATGTACTAAACTATTTATTTTAATTGATAACAATAATTATAAAGATTAGGGAAAAAAGAGCTTAATCAGAATTATTTGCTACACAGTATGCATAGTTATAGCTACTAGTATAATGCACTATTTTTGAAGCAATATTGAAGCAATTTATTAAAGCTAACAAGAAAATTATTAAGGAGAGCTTGATGTTACTCACCTCCATACCAACACCAAGGGCAAACACCTTTTGCTCAGCCTCAAGGAGTAACCTGGAGGGGTGCTCCCACTCAGGGAAGGATCTTCACACACCTTGGGGTGATGTGATAGAAGTCCTCCCTGTGCAAAAGTGGGATTGGCCTTTTGGAGTATAAAGTGATCGGTATTTTTTAGATTGCGATATCAGACTTAGTAAGAAGAATTTGTGCTGAAAAAGGTGTTAGGAGCTCTTTAGCTGATTTTGCTCACCACTCCTGGCTCTTGGTTCTGTGTCAGGGCCAGTACATCCTTGCTGCTCCCAGCCTCAGTCAGGGAATATCCTGCATTCCTCGTGGCAGGGTCTGACAGTTTGGTCAAGCTGGTCTCAGCGTTCTTCATCTCTAAGAAGGGCAGACCCTCCATGCTTGATCTTATCACTGATCAGCACACACTCCTTGCTCAGGCCATCACTGATAAACTTCCAAGACAAATTTCAAGCTGCTGTATCCATGTTTAGGCACAGTTTTCTTACAATATGCTAATTGCTAAATGCAACATTTGAGGCAAAATTTCAGATGCATTTTCCTTTTTGAATTACCTTTAAGTGAGGCCTTTGTGCATTATGCTTGTAGGTATTGATGCCCAAATCCTCTTTACAGCACACTTCATGTTTTTCAGGAGGAAGATTTTCCTTTGGCTGTGATAATATCCCAAGGTGCTCCATGATAACTCAACATGCTGTAACTGTTCTATCTGTGTGTTCATTATTTACTTGCCTCCTCAATTTTTCAGATAAAAATTGTTTCAATAAGGTAAGACCAGGGAATTTAATGTGTTTGTTTCAAAGTATTGAGAAGAAAATATTTCAGCTGTTATGGCTAACCAAAATTATGACTAGCACTAAATTGCATTTAATGAACTGGCTCTTGATTAATCATTTGAGAAGAAAAAAACCTAACAACATATTTAAGCTACTGTATATACACATTCATTTCTATTACACTTTATTCTTCCATTTTATAAGTGTTGGCTGGTTGACAAAAGTACATTTCCCAGAAAGAGCACAAATTTTAACATTTCCTTACATATTATGAGTTTAACCACACACATTACATGCTTTTGAGACAGCTCTTTAACTCAACAGCATGGAAGTGAGGGTCCAAGTTATCTGAGCCAAATTAACCTGAATAATATGGCTCCAAACCCATCAAAGGTGCTCAGGGGAGCTACACATTATCAAGTGGGGAAGTTCAGTGCAGTTCTTGAACCATCAGCCATTTGCAGTGTTACTAATGATCTCTACTTCTCTTCGGAAAGAAAAGTAATAGCAAGCAGGAAGAGAGTCCCTAAACTGGAAACTACAGGCTTTTAAGCACATATATTTACATAATGTATGGCATGTTTTTGTTATTTATTAGCCCTGTAACCATGACACAGACTTACCCTATCATGATATGTGACAAAACTTGATTCTTTAAAGACATAACATTAAAAAAGTTACTCTAGTTTAGTTAACAGATGCTTCCTCAAGATGCATCATAATATGAATTTTATAATAGGGAATTACTGATGCCTTTCAAGGTCATCTGCTTCATGGGGAGAAACAATGTGGCAAGTTATATTTAGCTGCCTGTTTCTGAGAGCATTGGGTAAGCATAAAACCTTAGAAAACCAGAAATAATAATAGAATTATTTACAAATAGCAGAAAACATAATTGTTTGGGAAGTGGCAACTATGATATAATTTTCTGTATATGTTGCAAAACAATGGGAAAAGTACCTACCATTATATTTTCTTCAGCCTAGATATGTAAAAATGCTAATAAGTATTTCTGCTTGATGGAGAGAACTATGTTTGGAAGCACAAAGATATCCAAGTTTGTAAGACTGGTTTAAAACTATTTTTAAACTGATTTATTTATTTTGCCCTTAATAGTGGAAGAATAACCATCAGGAACAACAAAAAGAAAAGTAAGAGTGGGTTTTTCTAAAATTCTGCGTAAGTGTGGATTTTTTACAGCTTTTTACATTGAAAGAAGAAAAATCAAGGAAAGAGGAGAAGAGTGATCTCTGGTCATGATTAAAGGTTGTGTTCTTGGTGCTCCTCCAGGCCTGCTTGGTCCTGACTCTGAGACTGATGATCTCAAAGTTCTGATACAATCGTGGATCTGTGGTTGCACATTCATGAATTGTGTCTGTTGACTCTTTTGTGGAAATGCCTCTGGGGAATTAGTTTGGGATAATAAAGAAACTTAAGTGACCGCTGTTTGCATCCCTTTTCCAAATGAGTCTTTATTGTGGGTTTTTTTTTTCAGGAAAGCCTTTGAAAGGGTAAATTTCGTTGAAAACACAACATGGAGTGCAATTATCACTGGCATGTTTCATAGCACAGTGCAAGTCACTGCTTCACTCTATGTCAAGACTAGTTAATTGCACAGGATTTCAGAAAAAAAAAAATCAAAAGAACCTGCAGTTAGACTCCAAATGTAGGAAAAATATCTATCAATAAATACTTGATTTATCTCCCTTGCCCCCATCAGATTTGAGAGACAATAGGTGATCATTTAGAATGTTTCGTGGTTTTTAGTTTAGCTTCAAGTCTGAATATGAGATTTCATTCCCTTTAATTGTAGTAATTATACCATGGGCCACTGAAGCTACAGGAAGTCTTTATTAGCGATAATGAGCTTTTCCAAAGTGATTTCATGCTGATAGAAGTAATCATCACTGAGTAGTTTAGTCAAATACAGAGCTGAAAGGCAGTGTTAGCGTTGTTAGGTTATTTCTGCACCAGCACTCCTGCTGGCATAGAAACTCTCCCAAGAGGAAATATAGAGGTCAAATGCAGAAAGTAGAGAATCTTTTACAGACAAGGGGTGTGGAAAAGGATTGTGATATTGAACACAGGCGGTAGCTGAAAATAATACTGACAGCTTTTAAATTTGAAAACAAAGGCAGGCAGGGAGTTAAGTGAGTCCAGGCCAAAAGTCAAAGAGCCTGGTGGATGGGAGGTCTGAGCAGGTTGTAAGAGAAAAAAATTTAAAGGGTGAAGGAAATTCCCTTTTTTGTGGAGATTTCTGAAGCTTGATTTGTGCACATAGTCCAATTAGGATCTAAGCTGTATTTGGGGCAAGTGAGACCCCCTGTGCACAAATGAATTCTGCAGTAATGAACCTCATTATTATGACCCACTAAAACTTTACATAGGAAATGAGAACAAACATATCCTTATGGCCTTGTTCAAATATTAGCCAAAAATAACTCTCAGTACATCTTTATTTCCTCATTAGTAATTTTATTTAAAATTGTCCCCTGCATATACTACAATGAACATCAAGAAGAACAAGGAAAATTATGGAGTTTAAAATACCATCTGTAAAATGCTGTGCATATATATTCTATTATGTTAATCTTTTCCTATAGTCATGTTTCATTACTGCATATTAAAATAATTATAAAAATATGTCCTTTGTGAAAGAGATACTCCCATGTGGTAACTTAGGCATACTTCCCCATGCATTATAAATTGATAATTGTAGTTTAAAATTATAAGTGGTAACCTCTGAATTGATCTAATGTAGTAAATTACTATTTTGACTTAATTATGATCCACTTATGGTTTTCTTCCTTGGATGATGAAACGTTTTGGTCATTGACACCAGATTGCCTGAAAGATATGTCCTTTTGGTGAGGGCTAGAGCATAATTTGCATAGAGTAATGTGAAACCTCAGGCTTCTCTACCTTTGACAGAGGAATACCCTGTTTTATAGTTTATGGACAAATCTTAGGCACAAAAATGGAGATTCATAAAGGGATTTACACATAATAACCTTAGCACTGCTACATCATTGTTGCTTTGGCAATGGACTTTACAGTCCTGCACCAAAGGCATAAGTTTTCTTTCCAGATTTTGAAAGTGTTACCCTATTTTGGCTCATGTATCTTCACACAATTTTCCCCACATCTGCATGTTTAAATTAAAAAACAGCTCAGGTCAAGTATAATTACTGGAAGACCTTGGTTCCTCCGGGGTAGCAGAGGGCAAAACTCAGCTACAATGATTAACTTTTAATGTAAATTTTGGTGACACCCCCAGCCCCAGCTGAGCTGCTTCTGGCAGTTAAAGCTAATTATCCATTACTTGGCAGCATGAACACTTGCAGGCAATAATGACTTGATTTTTACACTCTTATGGTGAAAGAACTGCTGCTGTCTCATGAGAATAGGAACACAGATCTATGTGGCAGTGTGGTAAAACATTGCATAGGATTTCCTGCCACTTCTTGTGTGCAAAGATGAACTCCTTGGTAGGCAGGATGCAAAGTCTGAAAAATGCAGGGATTTGGGAGTCTGGTGAGTTTGTGTAACTTTTTCACCAAGATAATGGCATCTCTGAATATGTGCCACAAGTATAACTTTTAGCACAATAAACCTTTCCAGGGAAAAATTTAAGGTCCTAGCTGTTGGGCAGGAATTCTGTGAAATGGTCCTTGCAGTTCAGTTGTGCCTCAGCTGCATCATGGGCAGAAAAGCACCTTGGATCTTGTACAGATTTGCTGAACTCAGCTTATGGAAGAAACTGATATTTGAGTACTGAGCATGCTGTTTGCCTGAGCAATTTTTCCCATTGCTTAAAACCCCAACTTCAGCAGAGCAGTGCAGTCTCTGCTTACAATACATTATCATGTCCTCAAACGTGCCAGGAAGCACTGCTGTTGAAAGGGAAATCTGTCTTTGCCTTCTCTTTCATCATTTGTGGTCACTTACCCATCCAAGGAGAGGTTTCTAAGGGAATCACCAGCAGTTCTTGCCAGAGATTCCAGGCATTCAAGTGATGATTCAGATGACATTTGTGTGATCACACTGAAGAGAGCCAAATCTGTATGGCAAGTGACAACTTTCAGTGCTGGAAGAGAGAATTTTACAGCAGGATGAGTGAGCCAATCCATGGGGATGTGCTCCATGCAGTGACTCAGGATTTTACACTTTGGAAATATTGCACTACCCACATATGCTACACTGCACTACATGTAGCTTTGGAAGGATGAAAACATTTATCCTGTCTACACTAAAATATTTTGTCATTTAAAGGATACCACTGGCATTTTTTCCACAGTAAAAAAATTTCTGTACTATTCAAAATCTATCTTGTGATCACATACTGCCCAACTGGCCTGATTATTAGGATTATTCCAATATGAATATGTTGGATTATTGAAGAAATGGTTCAGTGGTAGATCTGTTAATGTGGGAAACTATCAGTTGTCTCAGAAATCCCACAGAGCACTGAGATTTATGAATACATATTAAAAATCTGTTTGTTTGTGTGGGGTTTTTTTGTGTTTTGGGTTTGAGTTTTTTTGGTTTGGGTTTGGTTTGGGGTTTTACTCTTTGTTTTGGTGGGGTTTTCAGTTGTTTGTTTGGTTTTCATTTTTGTTTGTTTGTGTTGTTTTTTGTTGTTGTTTTTCTTAATTAAGAAAATAAAGAAAAAAGTAAAATAGGTTTAGAAGCTAACTGATGTGTAGTAAAAGCCAGTCTGAGCTTTCAGAGTTATACAAGATAGCTGGAGGTGCTAAGAATTCCATGAAAAGTGATAGCACACAGATAGGCCAGTGTGCATTGATTGCATGGAATTATTGATATCTTTCATGGGACCTTATATTTGACAATAATTTACATGAGCTACATATTTGGGACCATGTCTGGAGTAAAGTGCTTGAATTACACAATCCTGAAATTTCAAATCTTGCAAGGGTTGGAACCCACTCTGCACAAGAGCAATTTATCAGCAGAGATTTATCTTTTTGCATGTATTCCAGCAATGAAAAATGGCAGGCCCTCTAGAAACACTTCTGCTAGGTGGGACAGATGGTTTGTTTATCTCACCTGCATAATCTACTTGTCTCTAGTAAAGCTGCCATATTCACTAAAGGCTCCACTGATTCCCTTCCCTCCTCACCCCCCTTTTCATCCTATCCCCTTGAGGGGAAGATATATTTTCTCCTTAAAGCAGCAACTCTAGGCCTTATACCTGCTACATAAGCAAGAGATAAAGTCCTTTGCGGCCCCTATTTTACAGAGTAGTGTGAGGATGGCTGATTTCACACTGGTTATACCAATAAGATATGAACATTTTTTCAGTTTTTACATCTCTACATCATAATCATTCATACTTCTTTTCCTCTAACAGGTCATGAAAATGTAATTTCATTATGAGTAACATTATGTTTGTTTCTAGAAACACCAAACTCCAGAGAGATGAGGTGACTTTCCCAAAGTTCCAGCCCACATGGGATGACACAAAGACCTGATGTGGACCTGATGATTTTATCTTGTTCTTTCTTTTCTATCCTTTCTCTTACTCTAGGGAATAATTAGCTTTTCACTGAGCGAGGTACGTGCTTTTCACTAAAACACAAAGTTTAAAAACAGCACAGAGAAGTCACAGCACTACATGAAATCACAGCTCTGGTGACCCAAGTGTCATGAAAAGGCAGTAGCACTAATAGGATTGGGAGGTTTTCAAGAAACAAGGTTTGGAGAAGTTGTCTGGAAACATTGATTCTGAGAACAAAATCATTCTTTGTAAAGAGAGAAATTGTTCTCATTCTATGAAATGTTTGACTAGAGGGCTGAGCTATGCAAGGAGATACTGAAGACTTCTGACAAAGATCTACAGAACTGCATGTGCAATACAGGGCACGTGAAACCATGATCTGTGCAAACTCTCCATTGCTGTTTGATCTGCAATCAGTCTTTGGACAGTCTGGTTATTTCTCAAGGCAGGAGGCAGGAGACAGCAGAACCATTGCTCTTCCTTGGAATTTTTTCCACCATAATTTTTATTTTTCCTGTTTTTTCTAATTTTTTTTTTGTCTGGAATCTCACAATGCCCACCGTGTACAATACTTTTTGGGGGGTAAAATGGATCACTTGGTTCAGAATAATCTCAGAAGTCTTGCAACATTGTACACAGCTTAGTGCATATGTAAAAGAAGCTCTCCAAACTTACAGTTTAGGTTATGTGTTACCCTACAAAACAGAACTCCAGTTACTACAAATAACTGATCTTAATTAAAATAATTACAATCCAAACTCTAAGTATAACCATAACACTCTTTCTAGCAGGATTACCACTTAGAATCTGCAAGAAGCCTTTATCAGGAGATGAGGGATAAAATATTTTTTGTGATTCTCTATCAAATATACCTCAAATTTTCATTTTCAGATGCTGAAATGAGAAAAATATTGTTCAGTAAGCATTAAATTAAATGCTCACAGAATATGAACTAGTTAATGCCCCATGAAAAGATACTGAGTCTCTGAAGTTAGTGGAGGTGTCTGACACCAATGATTCCCATTCCCCGTGTTATGGAAGCATGCATGAAAACCCAAACCTGCTTATTTTGGGAGTGTGTTTGGAGAAAAAAACTGCTGTCCTGGGAAAGAAGAATTTATTCCTAAAGAAAAGATGGGTTATAGAAGTAGAAGGAACTTTCAAGGCTTCAGGACCTGAAAAGTCCTGAAAAAGTCCTCCCTCCTGTCAAAAAAACCCCAAACAAACATCCAAACCAACCAACCAACCAACAAACAAACAAACAAAACCAAAACAAAAAGAAAACAAACAACAGCAACAACAAAAACCAAAACAAAAAACCCCTCAGCATTTCAGAGGAGCTAGATCACCTGAGACAGATTGAAAGTGTTGAATGGGTGAGTGATTCTTCAGGGAAATCTGAGCTAAGTCTGAGAGTTGCTGAGGGGGAAAAAAGCCTCAGCCAAGACACATGTGTCAGGGGAAGGGCTTAGAGGCTCATTCTCATTGATGAAGGGGCTAAAGGCTGGTGGGTTTGAAGTTGGAAACATTCAGCCAGAGCAGGAGGACTATGAAGATCTCAAGGTGGACAAACTGGAATGGTGATTGTGTAGCTTGAGGAAAGGGCTATAAAAATACCGAAAGGAAGCCAATGATAATTTAAGAGTTGGATATGATTTGAAGATAAAAAGATAGTGGAACATTTCCTGGAGGACAAAAGAAGCTGTGGTGGGAAGCTGAAAGATAGTCTGGGGTAGGATCCCCTGGGTTCTCTTCTCTAGACTTTGTCATCCTAATTCCATTTGGTAAATGCAATGAATTTTATCTTAAAAGCAGATAACGTATATATCATAGCTTTTAATTTTTATTTTTACTATGACCTATCCAATTGCTTGCTATAAATTCCTTTTTCTAACAGTTGGGAACCTTCTAACTTTTATTTCTTCTGATTTCTAATTTCTTCCTGCCAGTTTTTTACCAGTCTTTATATCATTGTTCTTAAAATGACACTGCTTTTAATACAAGTAGGTTTTTCCACCCAGTGTGTGCGTGGTGTGTGTTAATTGGGTTTTTTGGTTAACTGGGCTTTTCATTTACAAGGGCAAACTTGTTAAGCTCTTTAGCTGCTATTTGGTGTCCAAGCTGTATATTGCTTATATCCCTAAAGTTCCTGCTTCTAATTTGTTTTTCACTAAATCTCTCTCAAAGTAGGTGGATGATAGTTTAGGAATGCTGGAGTATGTCCAGCAAAGAGTAACAAGGCTCATGAAAGGTTTAGAAAATGTTTGTTGTGGCTGAGGGAGCTGGGTTTGAGAGGTCTTGAGAAGAGGAGGCTCAGGGGGAACTCGTCACTCTCTACAACCATTTGAAAGGAGATTGTAGTGAGATGGGAGCCAGTCACTTCTGCTGTGCCTCCAGTGAGATGACCAGAGGAAAGTCTTAAGGAAACACAGGGGAGATTGAGATTAGATATTATAAAAGAAATGTTCATTGTTGGGGTGGTCAGGCACTGGAATAGGCTGCCCAGGGACATGGAGGAGTGACCAGCCCTGGAGGTGTGTAAGAGGAACCTGGATCTGGTTCTGGGTGATGTGGTTTAGTAGTTGGGGGTTTTAGTGGTACTGCTGGGCTGATGGTTGGACTGGATGATCTTAAAGGTCTCTCCCAACCTTGATGATTCTATACCTCTAGTCTCCTAAAGGTGATGAATTCAGCAGTTTAGTTTTGTTAATAGTCCCTTATCTGTGACTAAAATAGTTCCTCCATTCATTCTAGGGTTGCATCACCTTTCCACAGCAGTGACCCACCACCTCACTGTCATCCACTGATAAAAAATTGTACATATTTCCTCATCTTCAACTCTTTCTAAATGATGCATTTTGTGCTACTTAATTTGATTTCACTCCATGTCTGTGATTCTTACTCTCAATCAGCTTTTGATGTGATGTTTGTCATTACTGTGTTTATACAAAATTTTGAGGTTACACCAGCATAGTTTATTAAAAAATCCTAATTGGGATTTTGCTAAAATATTAGTTAATTCTGTAATTAAGCAAACTTGTAGCTGAATTCAAAATATGCTCATTTCAGATTACATTTTCCAGCTTTCAAAACTCTCTTACTCTCCCTCAGCTCTTTCCTCCACAATCCTCAGTTACTATGGCCACTAGTAATTTCTCATTAAAAGCAGCTTACTGAAAACCATGTAGAAGAGAAATGTCCAGTGTGGTGCCAGTATGTGTCTGCATCTTGACTGAAAAACTGTGAAATTTCTCTTTTTTTTCCTGAATAAAACTGTTTAGCCATGCTTCTGAAAACATTTCTCCTCAACACAATGGTCGAGCAGCTGCAAACATGTCAGGACACAGTCTCTTCCAGGAGAGCTCACACAGAGGGAGGATCAGGACTTGATGTACACACAAAAAAAGGTTAATAATGAAGCCAAGAGTTGAACTCTCAAATCCCTGCTAAGTGGTCTTTCTTCCCAAGTTTGTTGTGCATCAGGGGAAATATCAGTCACACCTGTACAGAGCCATTGAGACATCTGGCCCAAACGAGGCATCTCTGATTCCAAGTTCTTTTACCACTCTACCCCTAAACTGACTTCTTCAATAAGACTTGGGATTTTTTGACATTTGATCCTCCCTTCTTCTTTCTCTTGGCATTGCTTCAGTCACAGTCCCTTGTAAATTAGTTCAGTGCTGGATTTACCAAGCTTTTAAGCTGTGCAGGGAAACATTCCCTATAGACTTCCTATGCTTCAGCTACACTCTTTCCCAATATTTTATATCTCTTCTTCCATCAAAATCTCCATGAAAACATTTTTTTCATAAAGGGTCTTTGTTTTGTCTGCTAAATCCCATCATATAAATTTAACTCTACAATGCAACAAATTCAAAACCAACAGACATCTTGTGAAAGTACACAGAAAGAAAAAAATCCAACACTGACTGCACTGAGCACTCCCGAGCCAAGAAGCATATGTTTCTTCTCCAATTAATAACATTTTACGTCTAAACTTTTTTCAAAGGAATTAGAGCAATAAAACACATGAACTTAAACTTATAAGCCGTCTTCTTTCCTGACTGTATTTTAAGAAAAAGTAGGATGTGTTTCTGTTGTTGTTAAAAAATTCTGATTAAAAAAATTAGAAAGGAAAATGTGCACTGAACATCTGGCTTTTCAGTGAGGTCTCCTATTTTTTCCAGCTGTGTTGGCTCTTTGCTTTGATGGGTCCTCACTCAAGCATCCCTGAAGATCATTTTCCTACTGATTGGATGTCCCTTGGCTGTCTTCCCATTCTGAGGAGAGAAAGTAGGAGCGGATACCACACATGAACTTGGCTTAAATGGGACTAAACTGTCCCCTCCACTTTCAGGCACAGCTGGAATGAAGAACTTGAAAGTATAAATAAAACCCACAAAAAGCAAACAAGAAGTCCCAGTCAGGCAGCTTTGTCTACTTATTCTGGAGAAGCAGAGCTCTCTGAGTACCCTCACCTATTCTTTGGAGCTCTGCACTCTGCTGACCAGGGCCAGCCAGGAGAAAATGGAGCCAGGTTAAAGAGTCATCAACAGGCAGACTAAGAAATGTAGTCTGCCAAGCAAGGGGCTGGAAAGGAACAGTTTGGGTTTTTTAAAAACTGTTGAGTGCTATCTTACTTCCCTCGTTTATGCTTATATAAATTACATCATGCTGTCCTCAAAATTTCTACTCAGTTCACAGAGTACTTCCTTTTAGTCCCTCACCTATGGCTGACAGCACTTTCTGAAGTCTCCGGAAAGTTTCTCTTAAAAGGATAGGACTGAATTTAAAAATGCCAGTTACTCAAGGGTGGAAATAGCTGTTATGGTAAATGTTCCCATAACTTTAGCTGGGATTTCCTAGGCATAAATATGCATCCTGCAACACATGTGAGCATGACATATCTGGGAAGGGCTATATAAAAAAGGTATTGCTGACCTGGGGCTGTGTAGTCAGACTTCAATGGGGTCTTTTGGGTCTGTGTTACATGCTCAAGTTATCAGTCTTCTATGTATGCAGCAGGTATAAAAAAGGCACTGGTCCTTTCATTACAAATACAATTTAACTTAAATTACAGGTGGAAAATAACACACATTTGGAAAATATATACATATGGCAATTGTATTTGGTTTCCTTTATTCTGACTTTGGCAACAAAGATAAAAAAATTCCGTTTCCTACGTTATAATTTTGGTTTGACCTACAGTGTGTATTCTAAGAATAGCAGCTTGTCTTAATCTGAACAGACAGATGATGCACAACCAGTTTGTAAGCTGTTCCTACTGTTATTCTTGTTAAAAATATTCCTATGCCTCTAAAACTGCATCTGTTGCATTAAATCTCATGGCAATTGTCTTTTGTTCCTGCTAACTGAGTTTATGCTGGGACCAAGTGACAGAAAATATTTTCTGACTGTTTTAGAGGATGCTAGCAATGTTCTTTGCCTGAGCAGTGCCCTAGGAAGAGTATGTGTAATACAATATACTCCTCCTGAATTTAGGGCTTCTTGTAGGGATGACCTTATGGTCTGCCCTTGGCAGAATAGCCTGGATAACAGTGGCTGTCAAGGCAGAAGGGCTTGTAGATGTGACTGGTGAATGGGACACCCACAACTGTCCAAGCTGATGTGGTGGATTGACCCTGGCTGGGCATCCAGTGTCCACTGAAATTGCTCTATTTTCTCCCTCTTCCACTGCATAGCGGAGAGGAAATATAACAAAGGGCTCAGGAGATGACACAAGGGCAGGGACAGATCATGCAGCAATTATCATGGGCAAAACAGAATTGACTTGGGGAATTTAACTGAATTTTTGCCAAGCAAATCAGAGTAAGGATATGGAAAAAATAAAATCAAATCTTAAACCCACCTTCTTCCCACCCCTCCCTTCTTAACCCAGGCTCTACTTTGCTCTCTTATCTTCTCTGCAGTGGTGCAGGGGGATGGGCAATGGGGACAATGGTCAAGTTATCACATACTGTCTCTGCAGCTCCTTCCTCACCAGTGGAAGGACTTGTCATTTCTTTCCTTGCTCCAGTCTGGGGCCTCCCCCATGGGAGACAGCTCTCCACAAACTTCTCCTGTGTGAGTCCTTCCCATGGGCAGCAGCTCTTCACAAACTGCTCTAGTGTGGGTCTCCCCACAGGGTCACAAGTCCTGACAGCAAACCTGCTCCAGCTGACTCCTCTCTCCACAGCACCACAGCTCCTGCCAGGAACCTGATTCAGCACAAGTTTCCAGTGGATCAGAGACTCCTTTGGGCATCCACCTGAAGCATGGGTTCTCCCTGTGGACCTTTTTGGGCTGCAGGGGCACAGCTGCCTCACCATGGGCTGCACCACAGGCTGCAGGGGAATCTCTGCTCTGGCACCTGGAGCACCTCCTGCCCCTCCTTCCTCACTGACCTGGGTGTCTGCAGATTTGTTCCTCTCACATGTTCTCCACTCTTTGGCTGCAATTGTGCAAGGATTTTCCTTCCTCCTTAGATATCTTATCCCAGAGGTGCTACCACTGCTGCTGATGGGCTTGGCCTTGGCCAGTGGCAGATCCATCCTGGAGCCAGCTGGAATGTGCTCCATGGGACATGTGTGAGGCTTCTAGCAGCTCCTCATGTAAGTCTCCCCTGTAGCCTCCTGTTACCAAAACATTAATTTGTAAACCCAATAGTGCTCAAGAGGATTGTCTGTGTACAAAATATTAACCAGGAAAATACAAAGGCACTTTTTGGGTTTGATGTTTTGTTAAACAAAGGAGAAGTCAGTGCAAAAAGAAATAAGAATGATTTTTTAAATTTTTTTTTTTAATTTTTTTTTAATGGAGAGTGTCCTTGTAAAGGAAACAGCAGCAGCAGCTGGTTTCACACTGCCATGGGGTGCCAGTGTCACAGTGCTGCCCTCCCCAGACACAGCACCCTCCTGTGAGACACTGCCAGGACTCTGTACCCAGCTGATGGGGTGCTGGGATGGGGCTGCACACGGGGACCCATGTACATGACCTCTTGGGGCTCTCCTGGCAGGCTGTGGGGTCGATGTGGGCACACAGAGCAGGAGCACTCCCACCTCCTGCTGCTCCATGGCCAGGGGGGTGTGCAGAGGTGGGAGTGTGTCTGTGCTGTTATTGCTCCTTACATGAGCAGTGTGCAGGTGGTTAACAGCCAGGGTTAACCATGCACTGCTGTGATTTCTCTCTTGAGTGTTAATCCACATTTCTCTCAAATGATTGCTTATTTCTGCCATTAGTATATCAATAGTTTATTTTGATCTTGAGCTGGTTTTAAAACCCTATAAGTAACAAGTTATAGGACCAGAGGAAATTGCCTCAAGTTGCACCAGGGGAAGTTTAGGTTGGATATTAGGCAAAAAATGTCTTTCCTGAGTGAGTGGTCAGGTGTTAGAACAGGCTGCCCAGAGAAATGATGGAGTCATCAGCCCTGAAAGCATTTAAAAGATACATAGATGTGGCACTTAGGGACATGGTTTAGGGGAGTAGTGCTAGGTTTATTGTTGGACTTTCTGATATGAAGGATTCTGTGATTCTATGAATTAAAAATCAAGATTGAAAAGAGCTGACCTACCTGCACAAAAGACGGATATCACAGAGGTGGAGGACATCAGATGACTCTAAATAAATTTGGAGACCCTGAAGTGTTCAGTGTAATGCAATGATTATAAACTTGTCATTCCCCCCTAATGTCAGCTATTTGAGTTGAATGCATCCTGTAGGAAGGAAAGCATTCACCCAGCACTTTTGCCTTATTTTTCTGCAATTTTATAATTTAATAATTTGATTGAATGAATGTGAAGAAAGGAACAGAATAAAGAAAAAATGTAAGGTAAGCAGAACTGTGATGAAGCAAGGACTCTTTCCATCCTGTGACAGCCTGTATGAACAAAATGCATGCTCAGTCTGAGCAATACTTTTCTGTTGCTATCAGCTCAACCCCACCCCTCTTCCCCTGCCAGACTGTGAATGAATCCTGTGACACAGCTAGAGGGATATGAATTGTGTTTTTAAACCTCACAAGTGTTTCCTGGGCTGGATGACAGGCTGGAGTCCTGCAGTCATGGGGGAAGCCAGGGCAGGTTCCTCGGCCAGCAGGGACTCTGAACATTTCTTGCCTTTTTACTATAGGAAAGGGCAAGATTAAAAAGGGCAAATTTGAAACAGAGAAAGTAAAGATATTTCAAAAGCCATGCAGAACATGTCTAAAGCAGGCCAACAAATGCTGTTTTCTAGTAGAGAGTCTTTGGAGGGCTGATAAACATTTGCAGCCTGCCTAGGGAAGGTCTATTCAGAAATACACCATCAGAGAGTCTGTGATGGCTTTTACATACAGCAATACAGCTGAGAAATTAACTCTAACATGTTAATGTCCAATTAAAATAATGAATTTAAAAACCCAAATCAGCTGAAAACAGAGTTCAGCCTGGTTATGGACCAAGAACAAAGCAGAATTGTTTCAAACCTGATGAAACAAAAATGAGGGAAACAAAATGCTGTTTCTTTATTCTGAATCAACTGTATATTTTATTTTCATATTGCGTGATGCAAATTAGTGATGGTAAAACTTCATCATATTTGACATTTACTGTGTCATAATCATCACAAAATTTGGATGCAATTCCACATGCCATTATTTTGGCTTTGCACTGGATAACACTTTTCTGGTTTTGCGATTTTGGCTTTAGATGAGCTAGAAAAATTGTATAGAAATATTCTTGAAAATGTGGTAAAGGAAATCTGATTTCTTGTTTCTTACATGAAGAAACTGCTTTAAGTCAACATTTCTTCCAAGAGAGAAATTTGCTTGGCAATTATCCTAAAATTATTCTAATGTTACCCATTTGTGTTCAAAAGCTGCCAGTCTAGTAAAGATTACTGTTAAAAAGTAATTTCTAAAGTTCATGATTTAAGCTATAGAAAGCAACTCAGTAGCTCAACAAGCTTAACTGTACCATTACCTCCTTTCCATCCTCCCCAAAGATCTAAAGGAAGTAGTTATGAATTTTGCCTGAAACTTGTGTAGATGTTTTTCCACCTCACTTGGCTTCATGAGTTTATAGTGGCTCTGGAAGAGGATGTCCCCAGTTGCACATCAAAGGATTTAGATAACAGCCTGGGAAAGTGAAAAACTTGGACACAGGGGTATGCTGACATTACTTGGGTGCAAATGTTGAAAGATGTCACAGGGTCCTTTTGAGGACATGGGCAAGAATCTCCTTTGCAGTTAAAAGATGAAAGGAAAGCACAAGATGGCAGCTCCCTGCTTTACAGGCACCTCACGGTTTATGCACCACCTCATCCTGCTGTTTTGGTTCTGGTTTCCTGTCCGTAGGTGACACTGTGCATCAAACTGTGTCCTGTAACAGATGGCCAGGTCCCACAGAGGGATTTGGGCTTGTAACCAATAATGACATTTCAGAGCAGCAGTGTGTGTGGGGTATTGTTAGATGCAGTGTAACACAGAGGTATTTGTTATAAACGGAGGTCCCTGGTGCCTTTCTTCAGTGGTTGTCCAGGAGGGAAGGTTAAAGATCTCACGTGTTCCTTGTCTACTCTGTGTCTCCACAGTGTAAGAAAAGATTCATCTAGTCAGAGATTCTTTTCTCAAGACAGGAGCCCTGTTGGGCCAGTGTTATCTATTGTTCTATGAAATGACCAATTTGGTTGAGGTTTTGTTTGTAAAGCACACAGTGCAAGCTAGTTAGCAAATACAACTCTTGATTTTTCTCTCCTGAAAATCCAAGTGAAAATTACCTGAATCAGCTTTGCATGATGTGTATTTAGTTACACTGTTTCTTTGCTTGGCTTCCAGACTTTTGGGTGAGACTTGGGTGAGGGAATATTGAGGAGTCAAATCTGGCCAAAGGGTGGGTGGCAGAAGTTTATGTACTCATATTATGCTTTAGTTCACCAGCCAGTGCCCTGGGGTCAGTGAAAAGGCTCTGAGGTCACGAATGCATGGACTGGATATGACCCCCAATGTTCAGGTGCTACCAGCTGTACCAGTTAGTGAGTTGTACACACAATATTACAGTTTGGATGTTTCCTTGCAGAAGGTGCTCCACCCTCTCTCTAGCTCTGCTAGGACAAAACCTTGGTGAGAACATGGGAAAGTATTACGTACAATGAAGGGAAGGAAAAGAGGAGCCAGTGAAAAGGAAAGTCACTAATTGATATTTTGGCATAAAACAAAGATTTTCATAGATTTCACATCTGTAAAAAACAATAACTTCATTAATTCCTCTGAACTGTGTCCTCTATTGTTCTCATCTGTAACTAAAACCCTTGCCTTTAGGAATGACTCCAAAAGATCACAAGATTATTGTTCCACTACGGACTACAGATTGTATGTGTAGATTTATATGTTAAAATTGCCAAGTGAATTGATGTGTTACTACTTTTTAAATCTCAAATTGGGTGTTTAGTCTGTGGCTTGGGTTAACATCATGAGGTCTCTAAACACGAAAGGGAGTGCTTTGGAATGCAAAGTGCCTGCATACTGACGTCAGACCATCATGTTTCAGGTTGCAAATCAATATATCTTTTTGAAGTGACCTGCATTTGAAAAAGATGTGTTATAAACTTTAATATGCTTTAAATAAGTAACTGTAACTGAAAGAAAATGACAATTTCATGACTGAATTTTCACCAAGTTCATAATGTTGGTACTGAAATGGTAAATTTCAGCAAAGATAACCTTTTTAATGTCTAGGTAACATTAGAGAGATTAATGTACTAAGAGCAAACAATGACATTGGTATTTCTTATCGTGTCTTTTTAGGGTACTTGGGAGAAAGACCTCAATCATTTTGTTCTTCTCCTTGTACACATAGTGACTGCTTAGATAACAGTCCTAGTTCTGGCATTCCTTAGCAACATTGTGTGAAAACACAAACATTCTGCTTTATCAGTTGTCCCACCTCAGCTGTGTTGCGAGTGCATTTGGAGGATACGTTCTCAGATAATCACAGACATGCTAAGGGGGACATGCAAAAGTTGACAGCTGGCCATGAGACACACACAGCTGGAATCTGCCCAGCTGGCATCATAATTGCAAATTTTGACAGGCTTTGGGCAGCATGGGAGCTGCTCACCCAAGAGTGGGCTCATTGTGTGGCATGTGATAAGGAAGTGATATTTTTGGTAGAAAGGTGAGAAAAAATCAGTTTTAGTTTTATGAATAGCTCCATTCCATTGTTCACAAGAGGCAGTCCTGACGGTGATGAAAAGTTGTTTTGTTGTAAGTTGAAGGGGAATGACTGCCCTGTGAATGTAAGAAGCTAAAATTGAGGGATTAGAGAAATGGTACACATTACATTTCATTCATCTATGGAGCAGAAGTCAAAGATTAAAAAGTCTGCTGCCAAGTATTTACCCTATTTTTGCAATAAAACTATGTCTAAAATAATGCATTTTAAACATATCTGTGTACTATTTAAGATTTGTATTCTAAAAAGAATTTTGAGCATGCATTGAGATCTATATTGTTTCAGCTATATTGCTAGAACCATTTCTTCCTGTGGCATATTGGCAAAATCCACAATTATTAATCTACTTTTCTAAACCATATTTATTTCTTTGAGCTTCTAATATGTAATGAGTCTATGGCTACAATAATAAAATCACCAAGATGGTTTTCTTTGTTTCATTTGTCTTTATTTGACAAATAATGGTATTATTAATGGTATTAATAATTGTAATGGTATTATTTTGATTTTTAATAAGTCAGCTTTTGGTTTTTTTTAAATATGTTTCCCTCTTATCTAGTGTCAGCATTGATTAGTCTTTGCTGTGTTCAAGAATACTTTTTTTATTACCTCCATCAGGTCTAATTGATGAATATGCAAAATTATGATTTTAAGTAGTGTCTAATGCATGAGGCTGGGAACCAAGACAGTATTTCTCTCCTTTGTTGGACTGGGATTATTCTTCATATAAGGCTGAAAGGCATAATCAGTGTTTGCAAAGTAACTCACGATCCTCTGATGACAGGCACTATATACAATAACTGTGAAGTGTTTTAAACTGAAGGAACATGAGCTGGCAAGTTCAGTGGGGCAGGACAAAACTGTGGAGCACCAAAATGTGTCAGTAAACTTATGGCAGTCTGCTGGGTTTTTTAGCTCAGTTTGTTTTAAATCTGAACTTTGCAGTGGAAGGGGACATCTCCATGAAATACCAATTGTTGTCTTCACCCTCCCCAGAGGGCAAGCTCTCCCCTTATGACTCCTATATGCTATGGTCCCTTTCCTGGGGCCAGGAGCAGCCACCTCTGGGCTCTCTGCCTTGAGAGAACATGAATTCATGCCAGACAATATTTCAGTACCCAAGGGCCAACTTCTGTCTACTGACATGAGTAAAAAGTGGATAATGGAGAATGTAGTTATGAAAAGTCCTTTTCACTCTGGTCTTTGGCCTCTCTGCCCCAGGAAAATGGTATCACTGCCACAACTGCTGATTTTGCTCTTCAATCAGAACTGTAAACTGCAAAAGATCTACTGCTAAATAAGTATATAAGTATTTATCTTATTTTGCAGTCTCAACCATATTCACATGGTTTCCTACTCTGTCTCAGTCCTGCATGCTGACCTTTACTAACACATCATTCTAGTGCCACTGTGGATTTCTGCACATGGATATTGGTAGGGAACAGGTAATTGTTGTATTGCCATGTTTTGAGTTGTCCTCTGGATCACTTCCTGAAAGACCTTGAGCAGAGAACATGGACAGGTTTAACAAAGGTTATTGTCTTTCTTTTTCTTTCTTGTGCTCAAGAGATTAAGACCTCATTGTCAGGTTTATAGAAGGAACTGGCTGTATTAAACCCTTGCTAAGTTAAAGAGTGTCTGGTAATACTGTCTGGATTTCTCAGGGAGACACAGACTGGATTTTCTAGAAGCTATACTTGTCCAAATCTTTAATTTTACAGTTCTGTTAATGCAAAACTTGACTTGAGATGCACTGCTTTCAGCAGCACAGGATTAATCTCATTTTATTTTGGTTGCTCACGAAGTACCTTTCCACATCTGGCTTGTCTCTGGTGGGATCTGTGCCATCCATATAGGGACAACGCTCTCTTAGGAAACATTTCTTCTGACCTGCTGTAGTGTCTGCTTAAGAATTACAGACTCAAATAAGAGTTTGGGCTGAAAAGAACCTTTAAAGTTAATCTAGTCCAACACTCTGCAATGAGCAGGGAAATCCTCAACAAGATTAGATTGCTCAGAGCCCTGTCCTGCCTGACCATGAAGGTTTCCAGGGGTGGATCATCTACGACCTCTCTGGGGAACCTGTTGCAGTGTTTCACCATTCTCACAGTAAAAACTTCATCCTTATATCTAGCCATAATCAAGCCTCTTTAAGTTTAAAACCACTATCCTTTACTTAGGATTGGATGTTATTGGTTTTAAATAAAATCCATATGGCAGAGTAATTCAAATGTAACCAATTTTAGATCAGACAAACCCTACTGTTAATGTTTAACAATTGTTCTCTTACTTGATGACAATTGCTCATATTGCAGGGAAAGCTGCATAGCATGGAAATGTACTCATCTATCCAGCATCTATAAATGTACACTTTATGGGCATTTCCTGTACACACAAAAGATTGTAAATGTCAAAGAGAACATGAACATGTTGGGGGCCTAATAAGAAAATTAATTGCTGTATACAAATACTCAGACAAAGGACATCTAACCCAAGATCTGCAGAGGTTGTTTTAGCTGCTTGTGTTGCTTGGTAGTGTTTCATTGTTTCTCACAGCATTTTCCTGGAGAAACTGGCTGCTCATGGCTTGGATGGGTGCACTGTTTTTTGGGTAAAAACCTGTCTGGATGGCACGGCCCAGAGAGTGCTGGTGAACGGAGTTAAATCCAGTTGGCTACTGGTCACAAGTGGTGCTCCCCAGGGCTCAGTGTTGGGGACATAAATAATATGTTCATCAACAATTTGCCTGAGGAGATGAAGGGCACCCTCAGTGAATTTGCAGCCAGCACCAAGCTGATCAGCTGGAGGGTAGAAAGGCTCCATGAAGGAATCTGGACAGTCTGGATTAATGGGCTGAGGTAAATTTTATGGGGCTAATTCCAAGTCCTGCAATTGGGTCACAATAACCCCATGGAATCATAGAATGGTTTGGGTTGAAAGGGACCTTAAAGATGCCTTTTTTTCAACACCCCTGCCACAGGCAGGGGCACCTTCCACTACATCAGGTTGCTCAGAGTCCCATCCAACCTGGCCTAGAACACTTCCAGGGAGGGGACATCCACAGCCTCCCTGGGGAATTTGTTCCAGTGCTTCATCACCCTTGGAGAAAAGAATTTCTTTCTAACACTTAATCTAAAACTGCTCTCTTTCAGTTTGAAACCATTGCCCCTTGTCCTGTCACAATCTGCCTATGTAGCATGCAAATGTACACATCTATGCAGCATCTACAAATGCACAGCATTCCAGCAGCTGGAAAGGACCTGAACACAAGCTGGCTCTGTGCTCAGGTGGCTGAGAAGGCCAATGGCACCCTGGCCTGTACCAGCAATAGTGGGGCAGCAGGAGCAGGGCAGGGATTGTCCTCCTGTACTCTGCACTGGTGAGGCCACACCCCAAATCCTGTGTTAATTTCTGGGTCCCTCACTACAGGAAGGGTGCTGGAGTGAGTCCAGAGAAAGGCAATGGAGCTAGGGAAGGATCAGGAGCACAAGTCAGGTGAGGAGCAGCTGAGGGAGCTGGGTGTGTTTAGCCTGGAGAAAAGGAGGCTCAGAGGGATGCTCTTGCTCTCTACAACTCCCCAAAAGGAGGCTGAAGCCAGGTTGGGGTTGGTCTCTTCTCCCAGGTAACAAGTGGCAGGATCAGAGGAAAAGGCCTCCAGTTGTGCCAAGGATGGTTTAGTTTCAATGTTAGGAAAAAATGGCTTCACTGTTAGGGTGGTCAGGCACTGAAGTGGTCGAGTCACCATTCCTTCAAATGTTCAAAAGACATGTTGATGTGGCACTTAGGGACATGGTTTAGTGGTGGATTTGGCAGTGATGGGCTAAGGATTGGACTGGATGATCTTACAGGTGTTTTCCAACATAAACATGTCTGTGTACCCAGTGTCCTAGCCACAGTAACTGAGTTCACCATTCTCAGTGTAAAACTGTAAAACCCCTTCCTTTAAGAAGTGCTGCAAAGTTGTTTTTTGCAGGGGCTACTCCTTGCTTTAGTTTTAATACAGATCATTGGTTTCTTCAGTACAAAGGCGAGTAGAGCTTGTACCTACTTGTCAGGCAAGAACAAGAAAAGCTGAATGTAACGAAGCTCATAGCCTGAGTTTCCTGATCATGTGATTTTTTTTACCCATTATATAACTATGAGGTTATTTACAAATCAGATATTTATTTCACACTTGTCTCAAATTTAACTCTTGTAGACAAGGACAGTGTCTATTTGATAAAATTTTAATTGGTTTTGGTCTTCTTTTCCCTAACAAAATACCTCAAAACTCCTGCAGTTAAACATAACCTATGTAGATATGATTTCAACTTCATGCATGTCAATTTGAAAACAGACTACTTGGAACGTAAAAAAAAGTTTTGTTTCTTTTAAGCAAGAAACTATTTTTCTGTGTTCTGGGGAGATTGCTTTTTATTGACTTTGAACATGTTCATTTAGTAGGGCCTCTGAAGGGGAGAAATAGCCAATGCTGATGAATTATCTCGAATATGTTAAGCAATAAATGTGAAAAATGCAAATTCTAGGTGTGCCAAGAAAACCAACCACAGACAGTAGTTACATTTACAGGTCCAGTTATCAGTCCACATTTTGGAGGCCTCTATAGTTGGTGTCATTCTCACCTCAAACGGGTCTATATCTGCCTGTTTTATGTTATTCTAATACCCTTTACTCATTATTGCATGGGCCATGAAGTCAGCTTTGGAACAACTTTTATGCTTTTTTTAGACTATTCTATATCATTTTCTGAAGACATTTCAGATAATGTGTTAGCAAATGCCATCACTTCCATTTCCTGGACAAGGTTCATGGTTTGCCTCAAGGGTACTGCCCCACTTTGGTCAAAAAGAGCCACAATGTTTCAGCAAGGGCTACAGTGTTCATTACCTAGCAGTCCCAAAACACAACCTGGCAGACATTTTCCAGGCTCGTGGTTTGCCTGAAAACCTGTTTCTCTAGCCTGACCAAAGTTTCAGGATCTCCCAAAATCCACTTAGGATAGTCAGGAGCTAGAGACTTATGTGCAGGGACTGAATTATTGTCTACGTGGGTGTCATAGTTTGGGTTACACCCTCCCCATACGGGCCACCAATTAATATAATGGTTTTAAGTTCACCAAATTTCATTCACTAAATATGAGATGGGATTTTGGAAGAAAAGGGCAAAACAGGCTCAACTTATAACTAAACAAATAGTTTATTAACACACTAAAGAAGAAAAGAAAGAAAAGAAAAAAACCCACAAAACCCTTTGACCTTTTCCTCCCCAACAAACTATTTACTTTTCCACACAACATAGAGAGAAGCTATGATTTCAGTCAGCCTAAACCATTAAACTTAACCTTACACTCTTTGGGAGAGGAGTCTCCCTAGAATTTTCATAGAGATCATGCCACCAGAAAAAAAAACCCTGGTGGCTCTCAATGCCATAAATCTGCAACCACCTGCGATTTCTAGGTCTGTGCAGTCCCACCCCATTAGCAGTCTTCCAAGCTGCTTATGCGTTCTAGCACCTTTGGGGTACTATTTTAAGAATGCTCACTCTAGTATACAACAAAGGTTCACTTCTGTCTCTTAAGTCGTCTCTATCACAAAGGAACTAGAGATCTTCTTTTCTGCCCAGGAGCCGAGGCATCAACCAAACAACCTTTGACTAGACTTTGCGTTCCCCCAAAATAGCATCATGATGTTAGTCCATATCTCTATGATTCATCCAGAGAATTCCAGACAAAAATGTCCACTCCCTCTATCCCTTTANAAAAACCTCAGGCCAACAGATCTTAGAGCAGCTCAGCTGATGGAAGGGTCTCACCTCCACCCCTCGGTCTCATCCAGGGCGAGCCCAGCCCGGAGCCCCTGCCCCTACTGGGGGAAAGGGCCCAGGCCCACAGCCAGCTCTCAGGCCAGCTCCCCCTCATAGGGCATTTTACAGATGCTAAAAACTGATCCGGGCCGGGACGGGGGCACATCATCCCCTCCCCCAGTCTGAGAGTCCCCAAGCCCGGGGGTCTCTCATAAAAGCTCGGCCTCAGGCTGCTGCTTGCAGGGCAGCCCCCTCCAAGGGAGGCCCGGCCCGGCCCAGCCCCAACTGCCCAGGGGAGGCGGCGGGGCCCAGACCGGGCCCCTCCAACTCACAGAGAGATGTCAGCTGCTCACCAGCCAGAAGGCAAAGAGGGCTTGAACTCTGAGCTGAGCTTTTATGAATATCCCCCAAAAGTCCCATTCTGCTTCCCAAGTGGCCAAATGCCATGCCAATTTAAAAAGCTAACTTTTGATTGGTCCACCAAACTGGCTCAAACCACGACAATGGGAAAATTGGAAAATGCAGGGTGCAGTGAACATCATCATCTGTATAATAAATAAAACCAAGCACCCCCTGCATTCTCCATGACTTCTCCTGGGCAATTAACCTCTTCTGCCAGGAAACTAGCAACAGGTCAAGAGGAAATGGCCCCAAAGCTGTGACAGGGGATGTTGAGGATGGAAGGATTTCTTCTCTGGAAGGGTTGTGAAGCATTCAAACAGCTGCCCAGGGTGGTGGCAGAGTCACCATGCCTGGAGGTGGTCTAGAAATCACTGGGCATGGCACTCAGGTTTAGCTGGCATGGTGGTGTTCAAAGGTTGGACTTGATGATGTTGGAGGTCTTTTTCAAATATAACGATTCTGTGATTCTACAGTTAATATATTAGAATAAAAGTTATGTGCTGGGATTTGTGTCTCCCCTGCCAAAGATTGGAGCTTTGCTTTTTCCCCCAACAGTAGAAAATTACAGAATGGGTGTTTCATCACATATGTGATGCTTTTCTACCTTTATTATCTTTTACACTTCACTTTTCACAAATGGGAAAGACAAATTAGCACCAAAGCAGTTGCAGACAGCCCCAACAGAAATGTCTCTAAATAAATTATTACTTCAGAAACTACAGGAAAAGCACTTCTTTCCAGTCATGGTTGTGTATGAATGTTGTTTTAACTTTTTTAGTGACTCCACAGATTTAGAAGACCTCTGCAACATCTTCCATCTTAATTTCAACAACCTCTAAGCATTTTAAGCTTTACCTGCAGACATTTTAACAGACCCTTCAATAATTGCTCAAACCAGTGACTATATCAGGTACACATGTTCCTGTGTTTAACTCCGTGTTTACTCTAAGCAAAGAATCATCAAAACAGTTCTTGAAACTCTTTAATATCAGCTTCAATTCTTCATCTGTCATCCCCAATCTGTGCTTTTAAAAGGGATTATAATGAATTTCTGATATTTTAAATAATTTCTGTCTAATAACTCCATTTTTTAAATAATTATTTTGATTCTCAGTGTCACAAAAACCTGGAAAAGAAGAATTTATTTTTCATTTTGGATTTGGAATTGAAAATTCATGTGAAAATAGATCTTAAGCATAGAAGTTTTAAAACCTAACAAATATGAAATGTATAAAGCAATATTAACCCAACTAACTTACTGTAAATAAAAGAGTGTTCAAAATTTTTCTTTCCCAATAAAAATAAATGTTACCTCTAATTTGAGATTTGCAACTATAAATGATATTATGAAGAATATGTCTTAAGATTCATAAACTGAGCTGATAGCCTTCATTTTCAGTAAGTAAGGTAAAAAATTTAATGTTTTCCTTTTCTCAAAATTTATCCTCCCAAATATGTATGCTGCAATTCACGTTGGACTTATCTTCATGCTCTTTCAGAGTAAGATATGGGGAAGACTTTAAATAACGTGAAGGACATTCATGTGCAGCAGATTAATTTCCTTTTGTATCTTTGTTCCACTGATCAGAGAAACCAATTTAAAAGGGAAAGAAGAGGCAGATACATAACATATGTGGCTTGTGTCAACATAAAATATTCAACAAGGACAGATAGATCTGAGCTCAAATGTTCAAGTGTGACTCCAGAATGGCTGCATGGCTTGGAGAGTGTTCAGATTCCATACAGTCTTTCCTGTAAGGAAATGGAAATTTCATGTGAGTTTAATATTCTGATGACTGTATTTTCTCTCTGTTTAAATGAAAGCCCATGCCTTCTACATAACAGGGTAGTTAAAAGAGATCTCAGATATGTCATGGATTGATGAGATCACAGTAGACGGACTGGGGGTGGGTGCAGGGGTTTTCTCAAATGCTTCTCTGCTTCAACACAGTTTTGGGGGAAAGCTGAGATTGTGTCCTGGGGCAATAACAGATTTTTGTTGCTTTGGCTTGCCAGCTGGTTAAGATGAGACCTGCCTTTCCATATTGAATGTTACACATTTGTTGGGTTTACTGACAAGTAAAGAGAGCATTGTGCAAGTTCAGCTGTCTCAGCATGTTTGGAAAGGTTTTTTACAGATAGTCTTAGCTGTTCAATACCAATACTTGTGTAAAACAAGCAAGACTTAACATGTTCTGCTATACTGTTAATATGTAAATTGCCTACTTTTGGTGGAAAGCAGCTACTTTCTCAGCAATTCTCAAAACCATAGTGGTATTAAGGCACCTGGTTTTGGTTTATAGTGTTAATATGGCTCAAAAATAAGACTTTTACTGCTTCTACGACTGGGGACTTGGGAGAAGACAAAACACTGATCTGATCCACTGAAAGAAGAGTAAAAAGTTTTATGCCTAATGTAGTTCACTAGCTGAACCTGTGGAAAAAAGGATTGAATGAGGAGGAGGGGTGATCAAAGCTCGAAAAAAACTGGAGCAGAGAAGTTGCATCTTGCTTGAAAAAGAAAATATGTAGTGGTGACTACTATCAGAGTGCTCAAAACCTTCACCAAGCAGTGAAAATGGTTTCCCTGAACTGCAGGATAGATCCCACAGTGCAGCTGGGTGAAGGCACTTCTTTTCTGAGTGCTTTCAAATATGGGAATATCTTGGGCATTGTAAAGTCTCCATAGGTTACAACTACAACCAGAAGGAGCAATAGCTAGTGCCTACAGAGCAGCTTATTACTGGTTATGATTAGGCTGTGTCCATTTCCTCAAGTCCAGCACCTATTTTTCACAAATTCATGCAGAAGGTTTACTGTGAATCATGAGATTAAAACTTACCTTTACTTTGGTCCTGGTTCAAAATCCATCCCCAAGACTTTTTTTGGATTTCTCTACACGGCACAATGTAAATCGTAATACAGAAACACCTGAGCTCAAGCTGATCTACCTTGGCTGTGCCTGCTAAAGGAAATTGTGGTTCTTAAGCAATTAAAGCAGTTAAACCCAAGGTTTCAATATTTGCATTTGGCTTTTCTGAAGGTCCCCTGCACGGCACTTTCTCCATGCTCCTTGGATTGTCAAGATTTCCTCTTCAGTGACCTGAGGAGCTCCCCACTGCTTTCATTGTCTCATCTCCATTATCTCCACTTCTTTACAGGGATGTTCCAAGATCTCCTTAGGACCTAAAACAGGTAGGAATAAATCCTAGTGGCTAAGGGGGATGAAAAAACAATTTAACTACTCCAAACTATGGAGTTATAATAGGCAATTTGGAAGGAAGAGGGAAAAGGTCAGCTGAGAGACATTGTCTGTACTAAAAAATTATTATCTAGTTGTTTTAAGGTGATGGAGAAAGTCCACATTATATTAAATCAGATAAATATCGCTTCCATCTGGTCTGACAAAATATGTAATTTTCTTCCACCATGGCATCAGCCACAGGTTGCAGCACCACTGGAAACTAGAATAACATAAGTGTAAAAAGAAGAGGTTCTCTCTAAAATTTTTCAAGGTGTGACCCTTAGAATGTGTGGGCAGTCCTCTCTATGGATAATTATTTCTGTAAAACCCCAAATCACTGGGTTTTCTGCTCATGCAGGAAACTGATGAGGGCTTACACCATGGTATAAAATTGAAGCACAATTAGAATTTTAACACAGACAAGTGCAAGAGAAGCAGAACAGCACAGAAGATTTCCCTCCTGAAAACTCTTATCAGGTGAGACACTTTGCAAAAATATCTTCCCAGACTCTATCCAAGTAAACCTCACGGATCAATTAAAAGTGAAAAAAAAAAAATCACGTAGTTATTCTGCTGTGGTGCAGTTTATTACCTTTTTGAGAGCAGGAACAAGGGGAACTCCCTTGACTCTTTTTTCTCATCAGATCTTAGCAAGCACGGACTATAAGTGTGTTTCTGTTTTCACACCACAAAGATTTGAGGGTGATTCATAATTAATATTAGATGACTGTTTTTCCAAGTAGTTAAATTGACAGTAAACAGGCTGAGTCTGTTAAAGTGGCTGTTACTGTGGCTATGGCAGGCAGGTTTTTTATTAAAAGATTTCTAAAACTTATACCAATTTTGATAGAAGAGAGACTGAAAACCAATAATTTCCTTAGCTTTTCATTGAAATCATCATTAAAATGCAGAGGATGAATAACCCCCTGCCCTCAGGCTAAAGAGTCTGGATTTTTGTTTGCCTGCATGTTAAATCTGAAAGTAATTAATCTTCTTGAATTTCTGTTTGATTTGATTAGTTACAGGGTTGAGGGTTGTGGTTTTCTGGTTTTGGTGGGGGTTTTTTGTTTTGGTTTGGTTTTTTGTTGTTGTTTTTGTTGATTCTGTTTTAGTAAACTGCTGTAAATTTTTTTTAAGTGTTCTTGAGGGAGTCTTGGGACCAAATTCAGACTCTGTGTAAGTGAATGTTTTGCTCTGGGTCTGACCCTTGGCTGGGCAGCAACACCAAAAATCTATGTCAGGCATTGAAATATGTTCATGTTGTACATAAATATTTGGAGATGCTTCTTCCCAAACTGTCTAGGCCACTCAAATGCAGAGGCCAATGTCCCCAGTAGATTGGCATCATTGACTAGAATTTCAATTTTTATATTAGTGATTTCCTGTGAATTATTCTTAATATTTAAGAGGAGGCAGAAGGCTCTGTGGTGGTGAAGATTGTTTGTAGCAGCACTTCCTGAGAACATGCCTGGTTCCTGCTCATCTTGTTCAGGCATGAGCTTCTTAAGGTATAAATGCTGATAGAAATCTTACTGGTTTTGGCTGGAAATACCATCATCTGGGATCATAAATGTAATGAATAATTTTATGATTTGAAAATATCATGTCGAGTCAGTAACTTCGTGTAAGTGTTAAGAGATGTTAATACATCATGGTTTAGACTCACCTCATAAAGATAATTTCTAGGGAAAGGGTCAAGAATTAAAACATGTGTTTCCTGGTCCATGTCACACACACTGTATTCCTGGAAATATTCAGGTGATTGTCTTAAAATTATGTAAATTTTAAAAGGGGGTGTCAGCTTGGTGAATCTTTAAGAGACTAGCTGTTTGTTCTACAGTTTCCCACACAGGAAATGAAGATTGTCTTTTTACCTCTCTGGATGTAAAATTACTTTAGGAGGTGCTCACACACCATTGTGGTAGAAACTGTGGGATTACAAAAATTGTAATTTCAGAAGGCATCCTGGTTCATCAGTTGCATACACGCACAGATGCACCCAGATAGATTATTTTGGCTTCTGATGTGGCTGCAAACACTGTCATGGTAAATACTGAATTTCTTCTGCTATTCTCTGTCTTAAGTAATGGAGAAAAAGCTTTTAAATATAAATTGCTTCTTATAGTTTATGCTACTCATTTCATCTCACATTCTGCTTAAAAGAATCTGGAGAAAAAAGTTGGTCAAACATCAATGACAAACCCTATCCTATCAGGAGGACTTTACAGCCCCTGCGGTATACTCTGTCCTTCTATGGATAATATAACACGATCAGGCATTAGAATAGGTTGCCCAGGGAGGTGGTTGAGGTACCATCCCTGGAGGTATTTAAATGGTATCTGTATCTGGTGCTGGGTGATGGTTTAGTGATTCAGAGGGTATAGAGACAATGTTGAGTGAATGGTTGGATTGGATGGTCTTGTAGGTCTCTTCCAGCTTTGATTCCATAATGATTAACTTATTTTTACAGGGCAATTGAAAATTAATCTTAATTGATGTGAAAAGTTGTATCTGCAATTTTCATTTTCTATTTCCTTCAGGGTTTTTTTCTTTTTTTCTTTTCTTTTTTTTTTTTTTTTAAATAATGTACTGTGGCTTGTAAGGAAATTAAGTGTCTACTTAAGCTGATCAAGAATTCAGATCCTAATCTGGCAAAGACAAAAAATTGCTGTATTGAATGTAGAAGAAAAACCAAGAAAACAACCCATTTGTTTTCAACAACAAGAAGATATTTTTGATGTATTCCAAAGGCTAGTTTTAGTATTACAGGGCTATGTAGAACTTGATAGAAAGCACAATCTGCTGGGCTGGTGGCCTGGGTCCTGCCTCCTGTGTTCTAGTAAAGTCTGGTCTTCTGACACCGAGCAGAGAGGCAGCATTTTCCTGTTCTGGCAGGAACTCATTGGCAGTGCTTGGATTATTAACATGTGTTGCAATCACAGAAATTTTAAATCAGCTTGAAACAGAGATAAGCCAGACATGGACACTGCCAGAAACCAACTCTGTGTTGAAGAGCTTTTGTTTCTTCTGTAACCTCAGAGTTTACCCACATCTACTCTTGGATTCCCATGAACAACACCCTCGGCATCTTTGTGTGGTCCACTGCCATTAACAGAGCTCAGAGTGTCGCTGGAAAAAATACAGAGCACTAATGAAATGATTTTATCTTATTTAACCAGTAAATACTATTATTTGTTATTCCAATGATATGTCCAAATACTGTGAAAAAATGTAGTTGATTTTTTTACAAGGTTATAATTTTGGATTAGCCTAGAAATTACTCACAGCTCAAAATTTGTTGCAATTTTCTTATTTACTCATTATTTCTTCTTAATATATGGGAAACAAATATTTTACCAAAAAAAAGTTATGCCATGAAATAGAAAATGGCTTTATTTCATGATACATTTTCATGGCTTACCTTAGATAAAATCTTTTTATTCTGATTTAGAAAACACATTTCACTGAATAAGGCCATTGTTTCATTCTGTGACACTTACCAAGTAATCAGTAGTGGTAATTGTAAATGAAGAAATATTATCTTGTGGTAAAGCTACTCTCCAGCCCGGCAATAATTTAGTTTGGGGAGAAAAGTCTTTGCCAGGCTTGGAGCTTAAACAACTCCATCTGAAGCTACTGGAAATATTTTCAATTAATTAAATGATGGTTTTACTGAGCCACTTAATTTAAGCCCTAAAGCAGAAGATTTGTTAAGCCTTGGACTGATCCTTATGGTTATCAAAACTGCAGGTACTGGTTTTAATACATAAAAGCTTTATCTTTGTCTGGATCTCAACAAATAATTTCTCACACAAAAAGCATGTCAGAACATTAGTAGATTTTCACTAGCCTGGGGGAGGGGAAAAAGTAAACTTCTCAAGGAAGTTTATGTGTGGATATTCTCTTGGTTCTTCTAAAGCAAGTATTAAACCTTAACAAATGAACACATGCCTACTATTTGCCATGCTCCCAGGGTTTATACATGTAACCCAATTACTACCTGAAAGGGGCTATCTAAAACAATGAAACTCATCAAGAGGACCCTTATGATGCTTACAAGTGACTGGGTAAAGAGAACCACTTTTTAAATATTAACTGTTACACAAAAGTCCTACCAATCCTGTTGGAAATTACTGGTTTTATGCATGTGTGACACTGAATCCTCCTCTGAATCTGTGATAACAGAAACTGTGTCAGCACTTCTCTGATAACAGGCTGTTTGTGGAAGCTGTATTTGGAAAGGGGAAATTGCACAAGATGATTGTTTAGTCAAAACAAGTAAATGTGTCCAAGAGTAATTCAATTCCTCCTGAAAATCTTTTCAGGTACAAAGGCCTGGCTTGGCTGCCCCTTTGGCTGCAGCTCCTGGTGCATAGAGGTGTCTCCAATTCAATTGCTGGCACAGGACTTACTAAGAATTGTTGGAGACTTTTGTATTTGGGAGATGAATGGTATCTCAAAAGCTGTCTCAGCCCTGAGCATCAGGATGTTACGACAGTGCTTTTAATGAGCATACTTTTAAAGGATTTGAAGTGCTTTCCCTGCTCACTGCCCTACATGGCAGATGAGAGTATTCCCACTCTTCCTGGCCAAAGGCAGAGGAATGCCTTGATTTCAGAAATGTGTACTTTCTGCTTTTTCTGTCTCTCTGCAGTCTTCACTCAGAGAGGAACTAAGACTGTATGATGGTTGGTTTGGAGGAACCTGATTTTTAGGTGCTTTTCCCTCTGTTTTCCCAAGGCAGCCCCCCAGAGAATGAGGGGGTGCAGAGCAGCACAGCCCTGATGCTCTCAGGTCAGCCAAAGGCTGCAGCTAACACAGAACCAGCTGGGAAGGGAATTTCTGAACAGTTTGGCTTTTTGCACCCAAAAAGTCTACCTGGGTACTGCTTTAGACACCCCAGTGTCACTTCAGACCGTCTCCTAAATTTCTTTTATGTTTAGAAGCAAAACGCAAAGGCTAAGTAAAACCCATGTTGCTGGCTCAGGTGTCAACTTCTCTAAACATTTGGTTACACTGTGTCTGCCCCTAAAGAAATCTGATTTTTACTCTGGTACTTTTCAGTCTGCCATAGGCATTAGAAGTAAAATGCAGCCTAAACCTCAGAATGTAACCTGGAACCTTTTGGAAAAGGAAATTTGGATGTATTTCACTGGAATTAGGACAAAACCAGATAGTGAGATCAGTTGGACTGCAAAATCAGCCAGAGTTAGGGTGTGTTGAAAACAGTAGTTTGGGTTCAGACAAGTTTCTTATCATGAATTATTCATGGGACTGGACTATTAAAAACATTCTGATTCTTTTCTGTAAGACATGTAACTTTAGGGATGTTGTTACAGAGACTTTCAGTGCTTACAATTTCTCACTGTCCCTCAGACAAGGTTTTCCTTTTCTTTTAAAGCTTAAGTTCATTAAGTTTTTTGAGACTCTGGTGGCTTTTAATGCTGTGTAAGTGGAAGCTGATGCATTTGTTAATGGTCTTTTACAGCAAGGTAAAATACTTGGATCATGAAGCAAAAAATGGATAAGTTCTGATTTTAATTATATCCTAAAAATGTATGAACTCTCTGGGCTGGGCTAAAATCAAACTGGAAATCTAGGGTGGGATCTGGCCTTAATCTATAAATTTGGCAGGAGACTGGCAGGCCATTCCTCCTCTGCTGGCTGTGAAGGGCACACAGGCACTAACTGCAGACTTAATTTTCAAATACCTGAGGGAAGCAGATTCCTGGTGAATTTACAGCAAAAGACCTTGAAACCTTTCTGGCAGTGTCTTTATGACTTCCCAATTATGTTTTGTTCTGTAAACAAAGAAAAGTATATAGAAATACACATGGAAGAAAACACGTTTTATCTAAAGGCACGTTTCCCGTAACAGGCAATGTCAACTCTACAAAAGAGCATTTTCAGGTTAATGTGTCATTGGTAAAAACCTTAATTAGGGATTTGTATTCCTGACCTCATAGGTAGGAAGTTTCATTTGATTGATAACCAGGCATTGAAAACTTCATTCTGAAGGAGGGGAAGAAGATCAAAATTGTGGGTTTGTTTTTGTTTAGGTTTTTGTTTGGTTGTTTGAGTGATTGATTTTTATTGTTTGTTTGTTTGTTTGTTTTTAAAGAAAAATAACAAAAAGAAGAACTGAACATGCAGTAAACTCTTCCATAATGTCTTATATTTACTTTGAGTGCTTACAAAATTTTGTCCTTTATTTGAGAGAAACCTGTGCTGAGGGTGGTGCCTGATCCTCAAGCTCTGTTTCCAGTCTTTTTCTAAGTGAATAGCCTGCTTTGTGAAAAGTGGCTCATCAGTGGTTAACTTTCTTATTTTCTTTGAAAAGGAGCAGATCTACCAAATTAAACTGAGACCTGCTGAGATAATCACGTTGAACTGGAAGGGGACTGTACCCTTAAAACCCCTCCTGGAGCTAAAGGAACTTGAGTTTAATGCTCTTGAGTGATGTGGTGGCTGGCAACCAAAGTGGGGGAACCCTTAGGAGACCAGGAGGGCCATTAATTTTAGAGCAATTGTGTGATGCTTAGACGGCCTGTAACTCACTCCTGCAGCATGAAACACACGTGCACAATGTTCCCTCATAACCTGCTGTGCTGTGGGCTGCTCACACAAGCACAACATCCCATCATATTGTGGCTGTCTGCAATCAGTGTTCAGATCCAGTCACTAATCCTGAGACTGCCCATCCACCCTGTTTTATCATCAAGCATTGGTTCTGCATTGGCTCCTGGGGAAATTTTCATTTCTTTCTGTTTTAGACCTCCGGCTCAAGGACCTGCATTTCACCAGAGGAAGATGTTTCTCTGCAAGGTTTCTTTCTAAGCTGTTAGGAATTGGCTTTATTTGAAGCTGTGAGAGGAATATGGAAAGTATGGGTTGTGGCTGCTGTCTGCAATGATTCCCTTGTGGTGTTGAAGGGATGATAAGAACAGATAAAAGTGGTCCAGAAATAATGAGCAATAAACTGGGAGGTGTCTTCAGAACTGGAGAGTAAACAGTTGCTCATTTATTCACTGCACTTGTATTTTTATATCTTTTTCCTGTGCAGAAGAAAAACAAATTAACAATGCAGGTCTCCTGAAACTGTCAAAAGGATGTGGAATAGACTTTTCCATGATTTCCTGGTGAATTGCCTTCTGCAGGGAGTGATGTGGGGATCAAATGGCCTCCTCCTCTCCTCTTGTAGTTGTGAAGGGTCAAGGAACCATTGCAATAGCTGAAATATGCTCCCTCAGCTGGCAGAAATAGGACAGGAGATGTGAAAAAAGGAAACATCTAACTGAACTCAAAACTGACCAGAACATATGTGTATTTGTGTTCAGTTCTTCAACTGTTCCCCTGGAAAAATCATGCAAGACTCTTGCAAAACCAGCAGGATTGACAGATTAAATCCAAGTTCTCTCCATTCCTGACATTTTGTGAGTGCCCAAGGGAGGAGGTGACCTGTCCTGGACTCCTCTGTGGCACAGTCAGGCACTCCCTGGCAGGGGCTCTCTGTAGCCCTTCCATGCCTGAGGTGTTTTGGTTTCTGAAATTCCTTTCTCAGGGAATTTTCTGTAAACAGAACAAATGTTTTTATAACTGTACCATGTTGTTCATTCCTTTTTCCAAGGAGGGACTTGATGTCCCTCTGGTTTGACCAATGTGATTGGAGAGGTTGCCTTTGTTTCATCAATCAATCGGTCTGTGTAAAATAGCATAAAAGGGAGATACATCCCAGAAATAAAGGAGTAATTTTCAGCCTTCTGAATCTGGAGTCTGTGTTGTTGTGGTGTAAAACAGCGACAGCTCTCCATCCCTGTGGGCGCTGAAGGTCCTGCACCCCCTCACCTCCTGAGGGCTCTTCTCCTGTGGTGCCCTCAGGCACACAGAACCCAGCAGGGCACTCCATTTTAATCTCTGCAGTGTGCAAATTCTCTTGAAGGTTCGTGCTTGGCAGGATGTCACCCAACACCATGGTTTCAGCACATGGTTCTGCTGCTGTTTCTTTACAGCACAAGTGGACACTGCCAGCATTTGGATCTTTGCTGTCTTTCTGTACCTTCCCTTTTGATCATACTGATCATCAGTTTGTACTTGCTGAGATTTTCAACTTTTTGAAACTAATTGAAGTGATATAACGATATAATTATTTGCCAGATCTCTTTTAACTCAAATTTATATTCATTTAACCACAGCTTCTCTCCATTTCTTTTCAGCAAAGTCTCCTTGTTTAGATTTGGGCCTAAACTATTTTTTTCTGGAAAGCATTAAAAGAAATGGTCCTGGCTGCCTCCTTTTGACAAAGGATAATTGGAGAATATAAGATTTCTTACTTTACTGAAAGGTATCCAACTCTTTGTAAGAACTCCTTTTGATTTTGATGAACATTGAAGAGGCAATTTTTATTCAATTTCATTCATATCCAGTCATTGCTATTGTTTGTATGAGATACCCACTTGCTTGCAGCGTTCCAAAAGTGATCATTGTGAGGAAAAGCATTTTTGAAACATAAATTAACTTAATTCTTTTACTTACAAGAGAATGTTTAAAACGTATTGGAGTTTTCAATATTTTTTTTTTATTCCTTTTTCCTCTCCCAGTTTTTCCTTTGTGGGAGAAATAAAGGTGTTTTTAATTTTTTCAATTTTCTCAGTTTTGCCATACTAGAAGAAAACTTAGGGAGGGTTAGGAATTTTTACTTCATACAGAAAGATTTTTCTTGAGAAATCAAATTCTAATTTGACTTCAGCACCTGTAGAAACCTTGACCAAATTCCCATATAAAGTGTTTGGATCAGATTTTAAAATTTCCCCCAAGAATTTATCATCAATACTCAGGTTTCAAGAAACATAACATCCCTTTGCCTATCTTACTCTAAACCAGAACATTGTGTGCAGACACATGAAAAATATTATTACCAAAATGACACAGAACTGTGAAAACTTATAATTCTTTACTCAGAGAATTTCTTTTTTTGTCTTTAGTGGACAACAAATTTGTTCGCATTACCATTAACTTACACCTGTGTGAGGAAGAAAATTAAATGTTCCAAAACAAATAGTCAGAATAAACAGGGAGATAAACAATAGCTAAAAAGACAACTATATAAATATAAAATAGATCTGTTTTTTATCTCCTGTAAATCTCTCTCATTCCTGCCATACATCATTGACTATGATCATCCCTTACCACCCTTTGTCCTTTTTGGACTGTGAGGTATGTAGAACTGGAACCTGTCTTGAAAATTTTGCAGGCTGACACAGATATCATTAATTGTGTATAAATGTGGCCATGTGATTAAGGCTGCCTCTATGTTCACAGTTGTTATGGGTGGCAGTCTCTGGCTTCTGTGTCTGCGCTGTGACTTTAGAAACAGCATCCAACAAACACCAACAGCTGAGGGAAAACATTTCTCATCCACCTGTTAGGACTGACCTTGCCAGCTGGACAAATCGAGTTCCATCCAGCAGAGATAGCTGTATACCCAGAGCAGTTATGAAAATACTATACAATAGGAAACTATCTTTATAAATTGTAATTCATATGTCCATATAACAGCAAGCCCTTTGGGTGAAAATGCAAAATGGGCAATTTCGGGTCTTGAAGGAGAAAGTCAGTGGTGCTAAATACATGAAACTGAACTGCAAGGCCTGGGAATGGGACCTAATAAACAAATAATAAACCAGACAGACAGATAAGAAGGGCTTTTTCCTCAGAGCTCTGCAACTCACACAACTTAATCTTTGTAAGGGAGGGAAGTGTTGCAAATGCTGTCTAATATTTTTCTGAAGCTCATGTCCTCTGCAAAAAAACTAGTAACCATGCTGAAATGATTAGAGTGATTGTACCATGAAATGGCTTGGATTTGCTCATCTGGCTTCAAGTTCAGAGGAATGACCAACAAGCTGACTTATGTTCTTAACAGTGTAGACCCAGAAGGGTTCAAGCAGATGTTGCAGGCTTACTCCAGGCAAATACATGAAGTTTTGTGGTTTCTCTTAAGTGTTTGCTAATATCTACCACATTGCAAAGTCAAATGTCCTTTCTCAACAGAGCTGACTATTCATAATACAATACAGATGATTTAATCTGTGGTTAGGACTTTCCATTTCTACTAGAGCTGTGCAAAGTCCGAACTGCTCAAACTTACATTATACTGACATACAAATCAAAAAAAAAAAAAAGAAAAAAAAAAAGAAAAAAGATCAAAAATCCCTGTCAGTCTCAAACTCTGAACCCATGCCAGTTCACATATCTGCAATTGGGTTATGTAGTGATGCTATGACCCTGTGCATGTCCATCTGCTACTGTGACACTGCTCCTTCAAGTCCATAATTGAATGAAATGGTCTCCCTTTTTTTTTTTTTTTAATGGAAGTTTTTCATGCAATTAGAGGTAAGTATATTTTCAGAACTAGAAGCACTAGGATCTCAAATGTACTTGATTCTGTTGTTTGCATCAAATGTTCATCCACTCCCCTCTCTTATTTGGGGCTCATATGAAAAATAAATACTAACTTCTAATATAAAAAATATTATTTGCAATTAATTATCAGGTAAGTAGTTTTAATATGATCATTCTTTCAAAGTTTATTTAAATTCTCTTTGCAGTCCTGACCATGTTGTAATTCTGAGGAGATTATTATTATTATTATTATTATTACTATTACTATTATTATTTTGGTTTGTTTCCAGAAAGGGTGTTTATTCAAAAAACATGATGTTCCTGAAGACCTCAAAGGAATCTCTTTTCATATTGGTGAGTGGTTTTGGACAAAAGAATTGGGTGATAAAAGATTTAGAAAATCCTAAACAATTTGTTTTGACATCTTTAAACAAAGACATTTATTTGGTTTTGCTTGAAAAACTGGTTTTGATAATAAATGAAGACAGAAGACTGAGAGATTTGAGTTGCACAAACAATACATTTTGTGTTTGCAGTAATACCTTTGCTGACAAAAAATGTATTCTGTTTCTGTTGGTTTAGCAAAATAAACAATGGGTTTTGGTTGACTGAAGATTATTTTCTTTTTAATATTTCAGTTTGGGCAGAGCATCAAAAAAATCATTAATTTCCTACATAGCACTGCTGAGTAATTCCCAGAACAAGGCAGAACAAAACAAAGTTTATATCTTGGTTGAAACACTGGCCACTTTGAAATCAATGGCAGAATTCCCATTAATTTCATTGGAGTCAGGCTTTTACCTTCATCTTTAACTAACAGCTTAGTTTTCCTTCATTATAGATTGCAGAAGCGGAGGAGGTTTCTTTCTGTTAAAATCACTGCTGGTGAATCTGTCCCAAGAGAAACATGCAGTACACACTTCTCATTTCTCTCCTAAAAGAGCACAGAAAAAGCACATTTCACCAACTTTTATAACCTATGTGGGCATTTCAAACATATCTTAATGTCTTTGTCTATAGTAAACCCTCTTCTGGATGTTAATAGTTTTTGACAAGCACTTCCTCTGTGTCTGGATTTTGAAAGGAAAACCTAGAGCATAAAATGGCTTGTTCTGGTCATGCACTGGATTGAAACCAGCAGAAGCTGATAGCAAACAGTTTTTCTCAAATGTAATTTTGGTTTGCTTTCCCATGGAGCTCTACTTTGCCTTCTGCTGCAAGCTGGCAGCACTATTTAAAAAGGCAGGAAAACAATCAAACTCAGAAATATCCTTTAAATACTAATTTCTTTTTGTAAGCAGTACTTTATCTCTGATATCCAAAAGCATGGGGAAACAATTGTCTTTATAAAAGTCTTCAGAGATCTTTCTTTAGAGGATGGAACAAAACAGAGGGCCCCCAAAGTGGGAGTCTGCACCCTGGAGGGTAAGAGCAGCTATTTCCTGTTCCAGAGCAGCCCAGCACCATGCAACTCTAGCTCCTTTTTATTGAGTCAGTGGCAAGTCATAGGAAAAATGCATTTTTCACCCTTGGATGAGAATAAAGCAGCATTAATTGGATCATAGTTTTATTTCTGTGCAGCTCTATGGCTGTGGCCTGTCTGAAAGTTTTTGAAAATTCAGCTATTTCAGGGTTGGGAAAAGAATGACAGAGCTGGGGATGCAATGACTTTTCTAAATCTAGCACATCATCATATGCATCAAGCCACAGTAGCTGAGCATGTGCTCTTTGTATTGAAACTCGACTGTGTACTGAGACCTTGGGTGCCTAAAAATGTTAGTGTTGTGTGCCTTCCTACCTTACAAAACACAGTTTTGTGAGAAAGAAAAAGTTACCGTGGTCAAGGGGATGCAGTGGGATTCATTTCATCCTAACCTAAACACCTGCAGGTGGCATCCCACCCTATTCTGCAGTGACATTGCTGATGAGACCTTCACTGATGGTCATGGAGGCTCAGACTCCTTGCAGTTGTCTGGACACTCACTGCTGAGTACCCTCTGAAAATGGGGAAGATTTTTTCACCTTCATTTTGTCTCCTGGCATTCTCAAAGTTAAAATTTAAATTAAGTGTAGATATTTATTTAGTTTTCAACATGTTACCTATATAACTGTGGTTTTCACCAATTTTCTGCTGTAGTCATAGGTATGTTATTCTGGTCTTGCCTGTACTGAACTTGGTTTTCATTTGCTCATTGTAATATGTGGTATTGTTTTTAAGTAAAATCTGTTGCTGCTTGTGATTGGAGATTCCCTGGGGAGACAAAACTGATAACAGCTTTCACCTTAAACCAAATTAGGAACATAAGTTTCTAACACAGTGTTAAAACAACCCAAGGAAGCAAATTGAAAAAAAAAATGTGAAGAGGAAGCAAAATTCTGACTTCACATTGAGTGACAAAGATCCTGAATTTATGAAAACATGTTCAGGCATAAATCTATAAATGCTAAGGCATAAGACATGCCATAATTAGAGAGAAAACGGCTCCAGGACTGAGCAGAACATTTCTTTAATGTGGCAAATTAAAGTAAGATTTTTATCTTCTTGAGGAGGCATTTGTAAACATATATGTACATCCTCTACCCCGTGTTTCCTCCTCCCTTCCTACTGGACCAGCCTATCCCTTCTTCCCATTTTCTGCTGTCATGAAATCAGGCTTTTCCTTTCACTTGTTCTGGCAGCTGCAGTCCCACCCTCCTCCCTGCACCGAGAGCACACAGTGATTACACACTATTGCAAACGATCATCTTCCCTTCTGCCTCCCAGCTACAAATTCCCATCACGGTATACCCCTTTTTAAATCTCTTCTTTATTGAGTTTCATCAGCATAAGGCCATTGTTAATACATCTGTTTGAAATAAAAAATAATTTCCCTGTGTCTGTCACCCTCTCCACTACAGAGTCTCACCCGATCCCAGGTTCCAGCCATGATTAAGCAGCACACATGTGTTTCAAATAAAAGCTATCTTCTCTTCACACCCCCCTCCCTCTCACAGCTGCAGATTTCCCTACTGCATTATCCTCATTTGCAACTTTTCTGCCTTGTTTTCAGTCATGCTCTCTCATCAGTGTTTTCCCTGTTATTTAGATTTTCTTACGCATGTGTTTAGCACCTTTCTTTCAAAGAAGAGGCTCAAGAAGTTATATCACTATCACAGTCTTCATTCTAGACCAGGAAACTTTGGTCTGCACAGTTGGAGAAGTTTGCTGCTTGCTCCAGAGTGGGTACAGAAGGCTTAGGAATGGCATCTTGGATTCTCTACTGGTGTAAACTAGAGCCGGAAGTCCAGATCTTTGGGTTGATGGGCATACGACCTTGTGCTGGATTGCTCTCTCTCCCTTTTACTCTTTTTGGAGACTGGTGTCTTTGAGAAGTATTACTTACCTATGCTTTATATATAAGATTTATTGTGACTTATGGAAGCAGTGGGTTTCAGACCTACAGGCACATCCTTTCATCTGTTATTCAATGACCAGAGATAGTCTTAAATTTGTGGAAGATCATGGGCCCATTCTTGCTCCCATCTGCACAGCAGATGGTTTGTGCACATCTCTGGTTTAACCCACTGGGGCTCTGGGTTATTGCCCTGGCTGCTCATGCCTCCAACTGCAATTATTCACACCCAAACTATGTTTCTGTCGATGCAAAAGCTCTCAACACTGAAATACTTTCCCCTTCCTTTGCCCAAGCTGCTATGAACATAACCAGAACATGATGGTGCAGGCAGTCCTTACACTTGCTGTATTTATATCATATCCCAAAACTGGTACTGTCAGCCCCAGCTACTTAAAAATTATGAGTTTGTTCTCCAAAGCATTGCCAACACAAAAGAGCTAATTAGCAAACAGCTGTGCTTGTCTGGCTTCTTGCCTTGACCCAAGATTTTCAGCTTTCCTCTGTGACTGTAGTATCTAGATATGTATATAGCTTTTTATTCTTTTTCACAGAATCACAGGATTTCTAGGCTGGAAGAGACCTTCAAGATCATTGAGTCCAACCCATGCTCTAACTCCTCAACTAGATCATGGAACCAAGTGCACCATTCCAGTCTCTTTTAAAATACATCCAGGGATGGTGACTCCACCACCTCCTTGGACAAGCCATTCCAGTACTTTATCACTCTTTCTGTAAATACTTTTTTTCCTAATATCCAACCTATATTTCCCTTGACACAGCTTGAGACTCTGTCCTCTTGTTCTGTCAGTTGTTGCTTGGAGAAAGAGACCAACTCTCACTTGACTACAGTCACTGTTCAGGAAGTTGTAGAGAGTGATAAGGTCACCTCTGAGTCTCCTTTTCTCCAGGCTAAACAACCCTAGCTCCCTCAGTTGTTCCTCACAGGGTTTGTGTTCCAAGCCCCTCACCAGCCTCGTTGCCTCCTCTGGACACGCTCAAACATCTCAATGTCCTTCCTAAACTGAGGGGCCAGAACTGGACACAATTTTGTAAATAAGTGCTGGAATTCCAGTTTGATCTCCTCTTTTGGGAAGGTGATGTTTTAGGAAGGAATCACACTCTTTGTTATTGGTCTCACTAAATACTTACAAATGCTGGGGATGTGTTGCAATACCTGTCTCCAAAGGAAAAATGGTGTATACATCAGATAACATTCCACCGAAGGTAAAAGTTTCTGGTCATCTGTGTCACCTGTTAAACGTCAGTACCTAAATAACAGCCAAAACAGTGAAGGAAACCATTCAGAGCACTGTGTAACTTTGTTTCTAAAACACTGTTTTGAATAAAAATATCTACAGGATTGACAAGCAGTTCATGTATTAAATAATTTACTATTACTTCAAAATACTATCTTGGTCCTTTGCAAAAATGTTAAACAATGATGAAGTCATAGAAAAATACTGAGGAAATGCTTAAAAATATGTCATTTGCTGGTTAGGACTCCAAGCCAAAAGGGAACCAAAGCAGTTACATCCCATGTTGAAGTGTGTGTGCGTGTTTTCATAGAGAGCTTCTATACCTATTTGATTTCTGTAAACATAATAGGCCACAAAGTGAAAGAATATAGAGGGAGATTTTGGATACACCAAAATCCCTTACTTGGAGAAGTAAAGCTAGATAATTAGGTCAATTTTGATATAAAGCAGCAATCTCCAGCCTGTGGCATACTGGCCACTTGTTTCCTGTAAGACCATCTTGACATTGCACATTCACCAAAGGAGCAGAGAAGTCAGAGCAGGGCTGTAGGGAGAGTAAGGTGAGCTGCATCTCAGCCCAGTCCTCTCCAAACCCTTCCTGTTGGACAGGAAGCCTGAGTGAGTCCCAGGCAGCTGTGATAAATGTCTGGCAGCATTAGCACACCTGGACTGGTGTAGATTGCTGGCCTGGAGAAACTGAGACTGATGTTGTGTTTGTGGCATTGACTTTTAGAACAGCAACAATAAATAAAACCCCATACAAACCAACCAAGTAACAAACAACAGAGCAACAGTAGGTTACATCCCTTTTTAAAAGAAAAAACAAAAAGAAAAAGGGATGCTGTTGGGAAAGTGGAGTTCTGCTTCCACACATTATCATCATCATCATAATCGTCATCGTTATTATTATTATTATTATTATTATTACAGCAACAAAAAAGCAGTATCTTAAATGTGGGAGCTAACTTAAACATTCTTCAGCTGGATTTGTCCCCGTGGTCTCAGTCAAACTAGATATTGATGAACTGAATTTGTCTGAAGCAGCACACCTTGATTTACCTCTCTCATTTCCTCATACTCTCCTGTTCAATTGACCTAAAATGCTAAAGGTGTCTCTGAGGGAATGATGTGATGTAAGAGAGACCAAATTAAAACCTCAAATTTTTTTTTTTTTTGTTCTTACTTCTATTAAAAGCTGTTAGACAAAAACAAATTATAGGTGATTTCTACACTGAGGAGTTTACTACAGAAAATCTAGTCCTGGATAATTTGTAATTTTCTGAGTGTTGGCTGAGATGGACACTTAGTCTTAGGCATAAAATAAGAAATAAGGCAAAGTTAATATGACTTTTCCCCTTATTGCTGTAAGGTAGGGAAAACTGTAGTTTTCAGTTTAGCCTTGCTTTCTTCAGATTCTTGAAGTTCTTTGTGGACAATGGATTTTAAAGGAAAATGTGGCTTGAAATGCTACCCTTCTATGTAAAATGTATATTCCTCTGCATGTGCATTTCCTCAGCTCTGCTTCCAAATCAGTACTCAAGAGTGAACTCCTCAGAGGTCTCTTTATAACACTATAGAAAAGAAGATTGCAGGTTTGCCTCTTTTGTTGTTCAAAGAATTGTTAAGCAAGTTGTAGATGCAAGGCCAAATACTTCTCTAACTTGACCCTCTGCAAGGACAGAAAGTTTCTTCTGAACAGATCAAAAGACAAGAAAGCAAAGCAAGACTTGCAGGAGTTAGAACTTGTCTCCAACCATCTTTTATTTTTCCCTGCTGGAAGTGGTACATCAGCAGGAACCTGGGATAATACAAGTATAGACTCTGACTTCCAAACCCTGGTAGAATTTTCAGGCCTGGTGGTAGAAGTGCTTTAGCTCAAATGACTGCTCATATCAACCCCTTGTTGGTTCTGCAGGAGAGTTGTGAGAAGCCCCTGTGTGCAGGCAAGCACGTGTGTGCATCGTGTAGGATGTGTGCTGCAGGCTCAGCAAGCATTTGGCAGCCATCAGCCTTAACAGCTTCCTCTTTACAAGTCCAATGAAAGCCTTTTATTTTGTCCTCCCACCAGAACTGTCAATGTATTAAAGAGCTGTCTCTGCTTTCAAGCTTCAAGGCATGAATATTCTCATACTGAGCCCTATATTCCTATCCAGTTAGTCCACATATATGCAAATGGTTTCATGGGTGGATTATTCTGTTCCTCCAGTGAACAGAAATATTTTTCATATTTTTTTCTCACAATTGTTCATGTATGTCCTACAAAAGATGTGCTCTCTGCCTGAATTTACTGATAACTAACAAGGGCTAAAGTGCTGCTGAAGACTTTCTGCACCTGGAATTACCCCACCAACCTGTCTATTTTCAATTGGTACTCTTCTGCCACGATTTCTTAAAATCGCCCAGTCATTCAAAAATTAGTTGTGGGGACAGACACACACAGAGTCTGATCAAACAAGACTTGTTCTCTTGGAAGACTGGACTAAAATGACATCTCAGTATGCTCCACACTCATCCCTCTTCCTGCCTGGGATCAGCTATCCTACACTCTGAGCCAGGACCATCCAAGATACGTGCATACAGCTATTAGCAACACAACCATGTGGAGGGAACATTTTATGCAACATAACATGGAATTTCCCAACACTGGGGTTGTTGCTGTTTGTCTGTGCAATAGATCCATTCTACCAGTTTCAAGTCTCTGTGGTCAAAAGCTAGGCAGTTCTCACTCAAGCTTGTTACAAGATGTCTCCAGGCCATTTCACACCCAGAGGATTTAATGAATCTTAGAAATCACATCACCTTTTTCAATCTGTTTGAAAGTTAGGCTTCTAATCAAAGGTAACTATTGTTCATTCTATAGTCAGTAAATAAGTACTTCCAGGAGAGTCACTCATCCTGAGAGGAAGAAGCAGTGCTAAGAGCAGGCAGAGGTGTATTTTCAGAGCAGTCAGACTCATCTGTGTCTCTCCAATGGCTGGAGAAGGACAGAAAGGCAGATATGTGTTGAGATAAAATCTGGACCTGTTGGCTTCACTGGGAATTGCTCACAGCCTCTGGAGGTGAAGAGCTGTCCTTAGGTAACAAAGTCAATGTGTTGAACTCCTTGCTAGGTGTGTAATGCAGATACATGGCCAGTAGAGATCATATTATGGCCATGAAAAATTGCTTTCCGTTTGTGAGACAAATGGGGGTTTAAAAGAGATGGAAACTGAGTATGATTTTTCATTTTTCATTTTTCCCCTAGTAGGAAAATTAGGGGGTTCATTGTATTGCCTAGTTGCTGCTTCATTGCTTCTCTCCAAACCACCACCAGAGGTAGGCCAGTAACATCATCTCAAAAGCAGGAATTATTGTGTCAGAACTGATCTTGCCTTAACTCTCCATATGTTGCTATGCACTGATGAGTGACAAACTGCACACAGTCTCCACGTTCTCTGAAAAGGACTGCTGAAATATTTGACAAGCTTCAGTCAAACCAAGCTGTTTTCTTCATCTTGAAGCCAACTTGCCAAACAATCTTTTGACACTTTGTGGTATTTTGTGTTGGATTCTTCAGTGCAAGAAGGTGCAAAAAAGGTCAGTGTTAAGTTACACCAGTCCTCCCTGCTATGTTGCTGTAACAGCACCCCATGTTGGAGTTCTCAGTTTTTCAGCTGCTGATCAGAGCAATTCTCTGTCATATCTGTGTAGTCTCTTAAAGATATGCCAGATATTAGGTATGTTTGATACAAGGCAGCACTAACACAGTGTCTTTTCAATGTATTTACCATGCACATTTTAATACCTCAGCTCTGGTCCAATGGTTCATTTGTTCCAAATACTTTCAAACTACTGTAATGGTTTGGATTTTTTTTTTTTTTTAATTTTTCTGAAGAGTCTGTTTCTTTTCCCTCAAGCTTCTACTGGATCTGTTATATACAGTTTTGTGACCTGATATCTCTTGTGTTCTGAAACACTGTGAGAAATTTCCAAACACTCCCAGAAGCACAAACTAAAGGTCCCAGCTCCTGTCAGTGGGATGAATTATTGCTGTGTTTGGTTTATCAAAATTAGGGTTCATGTCTCTCCCACCTTTTGTTGTGAAATTTGCAAGCTTCCCAGACCTCTACTAACCCACCCATATGTTCCCCACACTCTCTCATTTCCCTTCCCTTCACTATCTACCCTCTGTTATTCTGTGTGGTACCCAGGAGCCCTCTCTGCCACAACCCCAGAGGTCTCCTGATGCCACTTGACCGCCTTTTTCAAAGGTTGCCATCCTTGTCCAGAGGACATAACTCATAACATTTTATATGGAACAGCTGTTCCTCAAGAGTAAACCAGCTGTCTATCTGGACAGGGAGAATAAACACAGAATAAACCGATTGTCCAGAATAAACCAATGGTTTGTACCTTTGCAAATCACTTTTCTACCACCCAGGACTAGACAAAGGGAGCCTCAGCTTTCTTGCACGTTGCTTCATCACTCCTCTCACAGAACATTTTTACTTCTATCTATTCATTGCATAAGTGAAAACAAACATCTTTCACTGCCCACCTCTAAGGTTATAATGTTCTCTCTCTCATAATTTTTCTCCAAAATAAGGTGCAAAGAATTGCCAGCAAAGCTGTTGAAGTCTAAGTTTCTAAAATTACTTAATATTGTTCATGCTTCCAAAAAATCCCCATACTATTTTGGATTAGCTTTAATTCAAAAATTGCAGACAGCTTGGTCTCAATCTCATCTCTTGCAAATCAGGCAGCCCTTCTGCAAACCCAAACCAGCAAACACCCTAAATCTTTAATGTGGTTGCACAGATAGGAGAAGGTGGCCATGTTGCATTCAGCAGAGGGGTGTGAAGGTCTTGCTGTCATTGCAATTTGCCTGTACCCAAGTGTTTTCTCTTGCTCTTTATTCAGTCTTACTTTGAGAGGAGTAGTCTTGGTGCTGGTTAGGGATTGTCCTTTTCAACCCATTTGTACAGCATCTGTCATCCCTTGGCCCACAGCTGCAACTAAAGGGCAACTCTGTTGTGTGTCTTAACAGAAATTGGATTAGAAATGCAGAAATCCAAGTCCCTTTGACCTCTTTGCTGTATAGTAAGTTCTTACCAGACAGTCACTTTAGGGTTTTTTGGTGGTTTTTTTGCATGAATTCAGGTGGAGCAGGACAGAAATGGGTGACACTGAAACAAAGCCCACAACTGCTTAGCAACAGGGAAAAGGACCTTCATTTTATGACCCTGGCTGTTACAGCTACTTTTGGCTTCCTAGAGCTCATTGGAGATATCTGGTTTTTAAATAAGAAAAGTTGTATTGACTTTCATTGATATCATAGGAAGTGTCCTCCAAAGTGTCCCAAAGATCTCTTTGTTGTAGAAACAGGAATATTGTTTTTGTCCAGGCTTGGCCCAGCTGCTGCCTTGTGGTAAAAACACTCTATCTCTGCTCTGTCAGGCTTCCCAACAAATATAAAATGAATTTCCAATTCAGGCAGGATTTCCTATTAAGCTGTTGACAAGATCAGTAATTTCTAGGGGAGCTGAAGGGCTTCTCTGAGCTGCCTATTTCTGTGTGGCCTTGATGCCAGCTAAACTCAGTACAGTTTGAGGCTTCAGATGGTAACTCTTCATTGCAGCTTCTACTCCTGTCTTGTCTCCTCCTGTGCTCTTGGATTCTTCCCTACCACAGATTTTGCTCATATTCACTCAGAGCCTGTCTCTTTCCCCTCCTCCTCTAGTGCAGAAGACTAACGGGAGGAAAAACTGGACAATGCAGGTAAACGTTTATCTAGTGCATGATGCAGTAGCCACACTTTTTAACAAGTCATTTGTAAACAAATACAGTCAGACAATTTTTTCATCTCTTTTCCATTCTACTATTGTGTCAGAGCTTGAGGAATAAGCAGAAAGGAAGAAAACAAAGAAGAAAAAACATGCCAGTGAGTTATTAATCTGTATATTGCATGTTGCCTGTGAATAGGGAGTGTCATAATTATTTTTTTTTAATTTGATCACCAGCACTTTCTTTTTGCAGAAAGCAGAAATGGAAAGGAAACCCCTGTGAATCTTGTTAACATTCTAGGGTTCCTGCAGACTCTAGATGAGGATCTGAAGGGCTCTGCTGCACTTCTGCCAAGCTGCTGAAGTGCAAAGGTCGCTCTGCTATCCCTTGGGACTCATCTGTTTCCATCACATATATAAACAAGGCAGAGGAGTCTTTCAGCCTCAGACACCAGTTTTGTTGCCATTCTCTGGACTTGCCCCAGCCCCTCAGTGTCTTTCTTCTAGTGAGGGACTCAGAACTGGACATAGGATTCAAGATGTGGCCTCACCAGGGCCGAGTACAGGGGGACAATCACTGCCTTGGCCTTGCATTGGTTTTTTTCTGAAATTGTATTGCTTTTTCCATCAATCTCTCTTTGAGTTCTGGATGTAGAGTTGATGCTTTATGAAATTCAAGAGTTTACCCTCATCCCTGTCAAGAAGACGTAAATATAGATCTGTAATGCCCTCACCAGAACAATTTTCCTGAAAGCACATGCACAGCAATGTCGAGTCAATAAGCTTGATGTGAGATACCAGCACATGCATCAGATATGACTGCAGAAGCAAAAATGGGGATCCTGATTTGGCAAAAATTTATGTGGGCCTCATGATGTCTACATACATATATGACCATATAAATCACAGAGTTAGGAGTGCCATGTGCTTTTTTTCCTCAGTCCTAAGAAAAATACACTGGATCAACTAATAAAACTTATTTTTAGCTTCAATAAACTTTATTCCCTTCTTTATCGTGTCCTGCAGCAAAATTTGTTGCTGTTTGAGAAAAAAAAAAAAAAAAGCCACCTGATTTATTCAAAGGAAGGTCAAAGGCTTTCTATGAAATTTGAATCTCTTCTCATTGTTTAAATATAGACAAAATAAATGACTACTGGCATTTCTAAGTTGTGCAAGACTTCTGTCTAATAAAGGGCTCTGGATCTATTCACAATTATCAAATATACCTCTATTAGATCTCCACTTGAAAAATAACAGTGAAAATTCTCTGTTTCTCATACCTTTACACTATATCCCTCCTATAAAATAAGGGCTGATAAGATATTCGTTTGAAATGCATCTGAAACCAGAGAACAATGCTCTTGAAGAGTGCTTTTATGTTTGTAGGAGAGTATCTTCTAAAACAAAAAAAATTCTTAAACATGCTCCAAACCTCTCTACCCACTCCAAACAATGAATTATTTATAATTTCTGTCTCTGTAAGTTTTTTCTATTAGATACAAAATTTGTTTCTTCTCGACAATGTATTTGATTTATTGAATACTTCATACATTTGATACTGCAAGTTGTGAACTATAAAGATCCCCATATTAGCCTTGAAGAAGCCAGCTGTAAAACCAGCTGCGCTCTAGCTCTGACAGCATAGAATTCACTTCAGGCTGAATTAATTCTCCAAGAAACAAGAAAAATTATTTGATGGCTACAGATGCTTTGTTGTTGTGGTTTAACCTAGCAAGCAGCTAAACACCCCAGAGCTGTTTACTCTCTTCCTCCAGTAGGATAGAGTAGACAATCAGAAAAAAGGCAAGACTTATGGGTTGAGATAAAAACTATTTAGTATGACAGAAAAGGAAGGGGTAATAATCATGGTAGAAGAACAGGCAAAACAAGGGATGCACAGTGCAGTTTCCTCACCACACACTGACTGATGCCCAGCCCATCCCTGAGCATGTCACTGTCCCTCAGGCAACTCCCCACAGTTCTATTGTTCAGCTGGCACTGTGTGCCATGGAACATCCCTTGGATCAGATGGGGTCAGCTGTGTCCCCTCCCAGCTGCTTGTGTACCCCCTGACTCCATGCTGTTGAGGTGGGTGAAGAGCAGAAAAGTCCTTGACACTGTCTAAGAACTGCTCAGCCATACCTAAAACATCATGTGTTAACAACATTATTCTCATCCCAAATGCAAAATACAGCACTGTACCCATTACTAGGAACAAAAATAAAATTCTATCCCAGACAAAATCACAGCAGTTGTCTATCAATTCTGGTACCCAAACACTCTTTTAAAAGTGAGAAGAGGCAACTATATTGCTGTCCCCCATGTGACTGTGTCTAAAGCAAAAGATAATTCTGGATTAGGAAAGTTTTCTTTCTGATTCTTATGCTAAATGTCTTTCATACCTTGAGAAAAGGTATATTTTCACTCTCTTCTATAAAAGCACTCAACTCCTTTGCAATGACCATCAACATAAGGAGCATTTTTATTTAGGAGAAACTATTATTTCTTGATTATTTTTCATGCCAAAGGCTTTGAAAAGGGAGACCTGAAATATGCCTGCAACTGTTTTTTCTCCTTTCCTACATCCATCTAATATCTGGTCTAAAAGCATGGACTGAGGGAGTGGGAAGACATCCCATGCTTGTTACCTTTCTGCATGCCAGGGGTTCCTTTGCCCAACATAAAGGGGATTTACAAAGATAGGGCAAGTAAAAGGATGAGGAACAACAGTCACAGAATGCAAGATAAAATGGGAAAGTTTTTCAACAAGGGCCTGGCTCATCACTGGAGCAGGTGCCCTGGGAGTCTCACCCTTGGAGTTTGCAGATGTGTCCTGGACAATGTGACGGAGCCTGGAAGTTAGCTCTCCTTTGGAAAGGGTACTGGCCTAGATGATCTCTTGAGGTCTCCTCCAACTAAATTTTGCTAAAAATTTATAGTAACAAAATTGTAAAATTAGCTTAATTAGTAATTTGAAAATGACTAATGCTAAAAAGTTCTGAAAATTGCAATTCCTATTATGAGAGGAGGTTTTGTCTCACAGCCCTTTCTATAACATCTCTATTCAGTTTAACTTCTAAGTGATAGGAACCACATATTATGCTTTATGATGCTCCAATAAAACACTTGATGGGATGCAGACCAACAATGGGGAAGGAGCTGCCCTGCTCTCTTGGTCTTGACTAGCTGCTGTATTTGTCCTCAGGTAGAAATTCCCTGGAGTTCATCAAATATTCAGGACAAAGGCTGATGACAGAACTAACAGTCAGGCAACAGCTTTGCTTTAATTTGCCCCACTGGACTGTCTTTGTTTAAGACAATTTAAGGGGTAGACACTGTGGAATGAGTTGCCTCCTCTTATAGTTGTAGTCAATCCCTTTCCACCAATAAGGAGAAATTAAATACAGGTAGATGTAAGTGAACAAAATAACCGTTTACTAACGAGCAAAACAGCCACAGATGAAAAATAACAGTAAATAATCACTAGGTACAAAATTGCTAAATCTCACTGAAACCTGCCTGGGAAAAAGAGAAACCCTTGAGAGGTGGGTCTGTGGGAACCCCATGAAGTTCAACAAAGCCAAGTGCAAGGTGCTGCACATGGGTCAGGGCAATCCCAAGCACAAATACAGGCTGGGCAGAAAAGGGATTGAGAGCAGCCCTGAGGAGGACTTGAGGGTGGTGATGGATGAAGCTCAACACGACCTGGCAATGTGCTCTTGGAAGCCCAGAAAGCCAACTGTGTCGTGGGCTGCATCAAAAGCGCTGTGGCCAGCAGGCTGAGGGAGGGGATTTCTACCCCTCTGCTCCTCTCTTGTGAGACCCTACCGGGCTACCACATCCAGCTCTGGGAATACAAGGGCCTGTTGGAGTGAGTGCAGAGGAGGACTACAAAGATGGCCAGAGGGCTAGGACAAGGCTCCAGGGAGATCATACAGCACTGGTACCAAGTACCAAGGGCATGTGGTAATAGAACAAAAGTTAATTACTTTAAACTGAAAGAGGATAAGTTTAGATTACATGATAGGAAGAAATTCTTGACTTAGAGGGTGATGACACAGTGCAACAGGTTGCCAGAGAAGCTGTGGGTGTCCCATCCCTGGAAGTGTTCATGGTCAAGTGGGACAGAGATACAAACAGCCTGGTCTAGTGGAGGATGTCTTTGCCTGTGGCAGGGGAGATGGGAGCTGGATGACCTTTGAAAATCCCTTCCAACCCAAACCATTCCACGATTCTGTGCCTTGATGGTGCAACAAAAACTCCCTTGCTGTCTGGTCAAATTCCTTTGACCCCTTTGCTCAAAGTGCATAGTCAGTACCCGGTGCACTCGATTCGGCACGGCGCGGGGCGTGAGGTGTGCAGGGCTGCGGGGAGAGAGAAGGGAGCGGTGTGCGGGGATGCGGAGCCACTCTCGGAGCAGAGGGAGCTGTGTGCGGGGATGGGGAGGAGCGGGGGTGCGATGTGTGGGGATGGGAAGGAGCGGGGA
>VWYP01020303.1:875834-958901 GCA_013400435.1 Pycnonotus jocosus | reverse complement strand
GGGGGTGTTGGTTTTTTCCCATGTTCATTGTTTAAGAGCTACTCTCTAGAGACCCGTTGTAGCTTTTATGGGAATCTATTTATCATTACATGATGTTAATTCAAATTTTTTCATTGAACCTACATACTTCTTGCCTCTACATTTATAATTGCTCAGATTTATGATGCTGTGAAGTTCAGAAGCTTGGGCAACCTGGAGCAGATTATGTTTGGGCCAAAGCAGCAGATTGCACCCATCATTTCTAGTACCTTACCTACAACTTCACACGAATTAACTGAAAGAGCTGAGGTGGTCTGGGATCCACAATATCGAACTATTTACACATGAACAAAGCTAACTTGAGAACTCAGAAAGATTTAGAGAAAATGGACTAGACTGTAAGTTTCATTCTATAATCACATTTTAATTACATTTCACTTATCAGCTACTGCTGCCTTTTAATGAATCCCATGGAGGAGATGGTTTGCATGCATGCCGTTCTTGCTTGCAGAAAAGTAAAGAAATCATCAAAACTTTTCAGGAGAAATCTGGCTCTACTGGGAGAGTCAGCAGTCAGTGGCAAGACTCCCCCATGCTTCAGCAGAGTGAAGCCTTTGTGCTGTGATGCTGCCCACAGGCAGTCACAACAACAAAACAGAAAAATGTTTTGGCTATTGAGACATGGGGAGGAAGAAGCTGGAGAAGATTTCTGTAGCGTGGTGGAAGATAAACAATGTGTGTGGTGACAGCAATGAAGATGAGGAGGCAAAAGAGCTAAAGAAAAGGAGGAGGCAGAGCATGGAGCAGAGGCAACAGGACAGCTGTGAGAAGAGACAGGGGTGTGGAAAATAGAGAGTGGAACTGAAATGAGTTGCTTTTCAGATAGAAGACAGTATATTTTAAATTGGTTCCTTCAAGGAAATGACTGTGGTGTGATGGGTGAACTGAGAGGGTTAAAAGCCTTCAGACAGACAACAGGTATAAAAGACCTTACACTGAATTTGGATCCAAATCAGCCCTGCCAGAACAGTTCATCCCACCTCTGGCTTGCTCCCAAGGAATTTTTTCCTTCATAACTCTCACAGATGGACTGGGGTTGTACCACAAGACAATTGAACAGAAAAGTACAATCCATAGGACAGAGTCTAAGGACCCCTTTCCTTAGGACCCCACAGCCTATGACACATGGTCCATCACAACCTGTACCAAAATGTTGGCTTCTCACACAGAGAGATGAGAGAAGAGTGGAACTGAGGGCCCAAATGTCTGTAAGAAGGAACACCTGCATGCAGCTAATGAAATAAATGATCTCTGACCACGTGAGAGAAGATGTTGTTCTTTGCATGCTGCTGTGAAGCTTCCTGCAGCAGCAACAAATAGCACAGCACTGCACTGGCCCTTGAAGTCAGACATTTAGGTTGTGACTGTCCCATTGAGTGACACATGCTTGGGACTGTCCTTGGGCATTGAGGCCAGCTGGTGTGCAATGTACTTTTGTATCTTCCAAACTTACGGATGAGCTCACAAAAGACAGACAGAGATTCTCCTGACTGCCAAAGCAAAGTCAAATCTGTACCCAGACTTGATCAGCAGTGCTCCCAGACGTGCTAGCTCCTCTGATTGTTTCTCAGCTTGGAAAAAGCTAATTAGTCAGGTAAAAACCTTGCCAGAAACTTGTCTATTGGCTGAACAGCACAGATGCATGAATCATTAAGACTGAGAACACTGTTTTGTGTGTTTAACTCAGCATTATAGAAACATTAATACTGTTTTTCTATGAGTTACTCACATTGATAACTCAGAGAAAGATCATTCCTTCTTAAAATAATATCTCAGTTATTTTAAGTATTTGTAACTGCAGTAGCAATAGGAATCTGGGCATCTTTTTGCACCTCAGGATGTAGTGATCCCACACCACAGTGTGAAAAACAAGCATATTTCCAAAGGCCATGGAGGGAATTTTATGAGTCAAATTCTCCAAACCTGGACCACTTTGCAACACCCAAGGCTGTGGAGCTCCCCACAGACATGCTCGTTATTGGAGGCACGTGCTCTGGGATCTGTGTGGGGTAGCATAGACCTGCACCATCACCAGGGTGCAGCAATCAGCTTAGAAGGTGGCTTCAGGAACCCAGAGTTTCCTCATCGTTTCCATCAGGTGCCAGAGAAATCCCTGGTTTAACATGTCCCCATTCTCACAGCTGGAGAGTTGGCAACTGCCTCCCTTCCTTGGCTGCTATCCAACACTGAGTCAGTTGGGGGACTAAGAAATACCACTTCACATGCACTCCTGTTGCTGCCTTTCCATTCACAAATGTAAAAACATCCTTGATTTTTTCTGACAAAAATGTAAACAAGGAGACTAGCTGGCCTAGGGGATGTGTAATAGGATATAGAGCCTTTCACCTCTGTCTTATGAACAGAACATCATACCTCTGTGATGCACATTTTGTGGCTTGTGAGAAGAGAGCTGGTGGTCCGAGCCTCAGTGTCATGTGTCTGCTTCAGGAAGCCGCGGGATTTGGGACTGATTAGGCTCTTTGTCAGCAGCCCTCACAGAGGGGCTGGGGATGAACTGGTGCCTCCTGTGCAGAGATAAAACACACTGATTGTACAAGGGAAACTGGTCTCAGTGATGCTGATCTTGCTTTTGTCCCCTGACTAGTAGCCAGCTTAGGCATCTGTAGGAAAGCTAATCCTGAACATGAATTTACTTACAAGACTGTAATGAAAGCACTGTAAATCATACATGTGCATTTTTGATGACTCAGATATGCAAAGCTGTATATGGCAATGTTGTTTTGGTGAGTAATGAAGGAGCTTTAATGAAATGGATGCCAAAATCTGGCATTGCATCACCTGGCTCTGAGCAGTCCTTCAGAGCCTCTGACTGCAGCACCTGCTGACTGTCCCTGCACCCAGGTGAGGGAACCCAACCTGCCTTGTGCTCAGTCTCTGCAATAGGAGGGATGTGTGTCCAGCCTTTGCAAACAGCAGGTCCAGCCCTTTCCACACTGCCCAGAAGGAATATCTCCAGCCTCAGCATTTCTGGTTTAGGGCTCTGAGCTAAGGCTGCATCCATCATCTGTGAAGGGAAATTCCCAAACTTAGCAATGTTAGTAGGTTTGGTGGGAGCTCTTTGCTTACAGCTGGTAAGTACATGAATGATATCTGCAAACACTTCTCTTTGTGTTATTCTGTTAAAACAGAGTCCTCACATTCCTGTTGATGCACCAGTGTCTGGGAATACTCCTGAGTTCTGCCCTGCCTTCAGGATGCTTCCAATTTGCGTGTAGCTGAGCTGAATTTGGTTGGATTCCGGATGTTGTACAAGCAAATATCTAAATTTAAACTGGATGTGTGACTGGTTATTTATAGCTGGGTTTATCCACACTGGGCTCTTAGAGCCTCTTGACATGGGCAAATGCCAAAAATTAGGGCCAGGTGTATTTCTGCAGGCAGTTTGCACTAATAATAGGGGTCTCCTTACCTCCAAACAATCAAGTAGAAAAGAGAAAATATTTGGGCACAGATTTCCATTAGCTTCCATTAGCTGTGGTGGAGGGTCAGGCTGTTGCAGCTCCTTTGCTGCTCAGCTCTGCTCTTCTGTCAGATGCTGCTGCCTTGAGGAGAGTCCCCAGCTACTTCAGCAGAGGATCTGATGGCTTAGGTCCAAGCCACCTCCCGAAGAAGTTCAAACTGAGCTCTCAGGGTTGAACAAGCTGTGGGGCAGAGTGGAATGATATCTTGAGCTATATCATCTGTTCACTGAATGAATTTATCTAGACCCTGAATTCAGAAGAAACCCAAAGAAAAACATTCTGCTCAGAAGGAAGCAAAATTAAACTGACTATTCTAAGTCCAGGACTGCAGCTCTTCTTTGGATCCAATTCCAACATTCTCCCATTATTCTCCCTGCCTTTTCCCTGCTCACAGCACTAATTTGCCCTCATTTATCCAGAAAGGAGGTCTTCTGTTGTGTTAAATGCAAGAAAACAGCAAAGATGACACAGGATTGGGCACAGTAACGTACAGAAGTAGGTGAGACTTTTCATCAAGCCTAGAAGGAAGTGGTTAAAATGTCTGACATAGGAGTATTCAGACTGTGGGTCTTCAGACACAGCACACGGCTGGTTTCTGATTTTACTGGTGGAGGTGAGCACTGGGCAGATGTGTTATATAATTACTGGGGGACCAAATGCACTGATAAAGTAAAAGTCAGCTAACCATCCCCTCATATAATCTGATTGAACCAAATTCCCCTGAAACCTCAAAGTAATGCTGCCAAAGGACCTGCAAAGGCATCAACCTCCCCTCTGTAGGATCCACAAATACTGGTTTTCCCGGTCAGGTGGAAAAACACAACCCAAAACACTGTGAGAAAAGCACTCCCTGGGCTGCCAGCTGCCTGGCTGGGAATATGGGATGTCAAAACTCCCTAAAAATCCCAGTCCTCTAGAGATTTCTATTTCATTTTTTTTATAGATGAATCATTCAAGTCAATTCAATTCCTAACCATCTGCTTCTCTTAATAACCCTGATATTCACTGCCCTCACATTTATTTAGTCTAAGCTCTTTCTTGCTGATATTCTGTATCAGCCCACACTGTAGATTCCAGGAACTTGATTTAAGCAAATAAAATAAATATTTGTTCATAATTTAATTACAGTAAGAAAACCCAGGGTTCTTGGTAATTTTTGGGAAAGCAAAAAGGCCAGAAGGATTAGATCTGAGAAAGTTCTTAAGAAGCCAAGTCCAAGAATGTACATTTCAGTGATCACTTAATCCATGGCAATGTTTAAGACTCACCTAGGACTTCCCTGTTCAGTTTGAATGTGGAGTATTTAATCTCAAACATTCTGGGAGACAACTTCCTCTTTCTGTAGGCCCCCAGGTTCTGTGTTTTTGTTTTCATCCCCAAAGCATAGGGGACCTGACCTAGCCAGATGGTTTGGGTACTTTCAGACAAAGCCATGAATTTAAGTCCATTAAACCTAAACTACTAAAGGTGCCAGTGATCCATTGACACAACTGTGATACAAAAAGTAGATGTAATGACTGAAAATTTCCTTGTCACAACCCTTCAGACTTTGTGAGAGAATCACTTGAGCTGGTTCAGAGGCCAGCCTTGATTTCTAGAGAGAGTTGAGGGTCCAGTCCTGCTTTTTGCATAGTGTTTCATACTCAATGCATTTAGATGCTGGTTGAACCTCACTCTGCTGAAGTGTCTCTGTGCTGAAGGGCACTGAAGATGTGCTCAAGGGAAATGGTTTAAAATATTATGGTTCTCTATCATTACTGCTCCTCCTCTAAGGCACTGCTCAGTGAACAAAGCAAAGCTGGAAAAACAGTGTCTTCTCAGTCCCCAGCCATTGCAGTGAAAATTGTTTTATTTATTTGAACATGCCTTTCTGTATGGGTTGTTCATTCCAGGAATTCAACAGGAATGGATTGTTAATTCCAGGAATGGGGTAGAGTGGAGGTCTCATCCTTAAATTGCCATGGACTCATTTGTTAACCTGTTCCTTATCTCTTCCATGGCCTCTTCAAGTTTAGTCTCTGACAGCCTCATGCCTAAGTTTAATATTGTAGGTTCTACTTTGCTACTGCTTACAGCAAGATCAGATAATCCCAAATGTACTCCTTAATATTTCATCATCAAAATTTTCCACTAACACAGAAGACAAGATAAACACCATATCTAAATTACTTGAAATGCTAGAAGAGGGCATAAAAAATATTTATTCTCCTTCCCAAAAACCCTGCAAATCTGTCTGATCTTAGCTTTAGCCCCAGTTAGCAAGTTTCCCCTGTGTCTCTTTACTTGCCTCTTCAGTGGATGCTGTCAGTAACTCCAAGTCAAGACTGAAATCCGTTCACTGCAACCAACAAAGATCAGTGTCTGATAAATAAGCATCAAATGCCTGAGTTTGGGGCCCACAGCCATAAAAGCAGAATATTCTGCAAAACCCAGAGAGACTGGACACACAAATCTATACCCTGAAATACAGATTTTCTCTTGTACAGCTTGGTGTGTCAGAATAGTCGTAATCTCCTTCTGCTCTTAGGGAGATGTGAAAATTCACTTTATTTAAGCATTCATAAGTTTTGAGGTGATAATTGATAGCCTGGAGTGCTTTGAGCCCTCTGTGTTTTTGCCACCCATCTGTTTTGCCTCCTGTTTGTTAACACAGCTGGTGAAACTCATCTGCAGGAACCCACTTCATCCCAGGGTTCTTTAAAGTCTAATCCCAACCTCTGAATGTCCAATTGCACCAATCAAAAACAATTAGAGAATGTGCAGTTAAAGCAATCAAGGTTGCAAAGCAGCCTCTGGACAGGCAATGCCAACTGATGGGCTTTTATGCACACACTGATTTATTAGGTTATACAGTGATGATAAGATAAAATTGCAATGAGCCTGGTGGGGAACCTGGAGGTCATGATCTCTACATTATCACTGGATTTATCTGATCTATATCATGAGGGTGTAATGGTAACTGTTGTTTTTTAAAACAATACCTTTTGTTCTCAGTTAATGTACTTCTTGTTGTCTTTGGAGAGCAATCTAAACAGTCACAGCCACTGGTGATAAGTGTTGGCAAGGTGATAATCACTTTGCTTGCTTTATAATCCCTACAGGAACAGATGGATTAAAAAAATTTAAAGGGTCTTATAAATTACAGTAGAGTAATAATGACAGTTCAATTGTTTGTGATGAGAGATAAGGTTAGTGAGGAAAAACATTTTTTTGCCAGATTAACTGGTACACTTACAAACAGTAGAGAAGTTTTCTGTCTCACACCTTTGTACCATATCTTGTCCGTTTCCCTTCTGCTGGAAGCACAGACTCTTTTCTTTGTTCCCTCTAAAATCTCAACTAGGGACATGAAATGATGAGGAAAAACCTGAAGTCCTTGCAGGACCCTGTGTGCATCCCAGAGTTGGGTGTGTTTCCTCTGGCCCATGTGTGAGAGGTTTGGTGGGAAGTGGCTGGGGACAGGGACACCATGAGCCACAGAAGGGCCAAAGGAAATCAGCCATGGACAATCTGTGGTCAAGAACTGGAAACAGAAGGAACTTTTTTTCTGTCTGTAATGCCTCCTGGCAATCAGCCAATCCCTCCTAGGTTGCAAAATTTGTCATGGGCATAAGTTTGGTTTTCTCCAGGAGGATTTGTTACTCTCACTATTTCACATGGCCATTTCATAGAAATGAAATCTAAGCAAATTCTGTTTATAGAATTGTTTAGTTGTTTCTGTATTATTGTGTTTATAGAATGGTTTCTGTATATGAACAGGACTGAGTTTTCTGTGATTACAGCTTGAACACCTGGATCATGCTCAGTCCCAGCACATCCAGTCAGTATAATCAGGAGATGTAGAGAGTTACTTGACACATCCTAAAGATGATGCTTCACTGGGGCTATGAAGGTTGACAACCTAAATCATGTCTTTCATGGGTCAAGCTTTTTACTGTACATCACCTTTCCTTGCACAGGGACATACCATATCCTTAATCATACTTCTTGCCCTCACTCTGTCTTTTCCATTTTTTCCAGATTACTCCTAGGTACTGGACATCAGTGCCTTTTATTATTACCTTACTTCAGAAGATATTCATATGTCTGCCTAGCTCCCCTCTTTTATTTTAGGTCAATACATGGATGGAGGGAAGGTGTATAATAACTGCTATCAGTTGTATTGGACAGAAGTGTTTGGTATGTAAATTCAGCAACATGAGCTGGAGACCCCTCACATGAAATTTTCTAAAGATCTCTGGTGTCCCAACAACATGGTGCTGTCACTCACGGTTTAGGATGTTGCTATCTAAGACCTGGATGTTTTCATGGTCTTGACAGAATATTAGTTGTACAGTGAGGTTTGCAGTAACAAAGAACTCCTTCAATAGAAGGAAGAGCATAATTTTAGTGTTCCTAGGCAGAGAAATGGCTTTTGTAAGGTAAACTAGACCAGAGCACTGGAATCCTTTAGAAAAAGGAAATTTAGGTGACTCAGGAAGAAAGTAATTCCCTAGGCTGCCTTCCATTATTTCTTATAAATTCTCAGTTCAAATTTAGCCCTGGAGCAGAAGGATGGATTAAATGGCTTCCTGAGATGCCTTTACATTTATTTCCTGTTATGACTTTTCAGAGCTTATGAGAAATGAAGGTAGAATGAAAGGAACGCTCCCCATAGTTGTGGTTCTTCCAGACAGTCCCTGAAATGTGTTTTTTCATTGAACTGTTAGTTTCTAGGTGAAGAACTACTGGAGTTGGTACAGGTGATGATTTAATAATAATAATAATAAAAACTTCTGTTCAATAACAAATAATAATCACAGAGAAAGCCTAAATTACAGAACCAATTAATTTTTTATCAGAACAATAAAAAATGTCATAGACAGTAATATAATGTGCTTATCTAGTTATTTTTCTATATAATAATGTGCAGCAACTTGCACTGTTCATGTGAAAGATGAATAACCACATTGAGTGATGTTCCCGGTACAGACATAATGGCAGTGCACCTACTAAAGAAATGAGCTAAAGAAATCATCTTTTCTTCAGAAACAGCTGAGTTGACAGGAAGCAATGAAACTAAACATCCAACTTGACAGCAGCAGTGGTTTTCTAGCAGTGAGGATAATGAAGAATTGGAAGAGAATGCTTGGGGAAAAAAGGAGGGGATTGCTACCAGAGAGGAGGAATATATGTGAGAAAGTGCATCTTCAAAGTTACATTTGCACAGAAGAGTAGGCTAGATGAGTTCTTTGAGCCCAGTTGGAAGCATTTCCTGTGATGGCAGCTCAGCCTCCCACTCTTCCTTCCTTATCTCCAAACTATGATATCTGAGAGGCTTCTTAATCTGGAAAACCTAACTGCTAAAGTTGCAGGAAAATCTGGTCTGATGAAGTCTGCTGTTGGATGTCAGGCCACCAGCACAGAGGACACGGTCTCACACTCCCATGGAACCTCCAGTGAGCCTCCAGCAGCTCCTTGTGTGAGTGAACATCATCAGCCAAGGGGAGATGAAGTGGGTGCATGTGCACTCTACATGCTTAACCATCCTTGTGATTTATTTTCAAGTGGTGTTCAGTGTTTGTGCTGGCTCTGGCAGGCACAGGCAGGGACCCAGCCTGTGATGATGATGATGATGGCTGTCTGCAGTGGAGCCTGTTCCTGTCAGTGAGAAGTCATCTCTTCTGCAAGGAGCTCTATGATCCCTTACAGAGTTGATTACACTTGTAGGTGTCTCTATCACAAGGGAATAGATATCCTGAGACTGGCTCCCAGCTTCAGGAGGTTGGGTCACTCTGAAGGCCAAGAGGAGCAGAAAGATAAACCACTAATGGCAGCAGAAATGGAATTACCTGTATGGTATTCCAGGCTGGGAGAGAGGCAAACCATTAGAGATACACACCCTAAGGTGAGGAACAGATTTTCTATGGAAAAGGGAAGCTGTAGAGTCAAGCTCTAGCTTCAGTGTATGAGAGTAGACCAATGTAGATCAGGAACATTGAGAAAAACCTCTAATATTACAGGACAGTAGCTAGCAACACAAAATATCCTGTTTTATTTACATTACTGAAAGATCTATCTGGAAAACCCCTTAAAAATTATGTGAGATAATGTAAATGGCATTTGGCCATTTACAAGAGCAGACCCAAGGGTCCCATGTGGCTTCACACAGCAGAATTTTCTCCCCACCAACCAAAAGAAAAACACTTCATTTGTGAGGTGCAAGGGAAGGAAATAAAGCATCTACAGGGTTGTGTTTAAAACAGGCAGTACATCTCAGAGGGAGAAAAGCACAGCTGAGCTCAGCTGAGCTCTGTAGTGCTGGAAACCAGAGACAAACTGAGTAAGAGCTGCTGCTGTCTGGATATATGTATAATCTATTCCAGTTTTGGGCCTCCATCTGAGTGCTGGGGAAATCCACAGACAATGTCTGTCTGTGGTTTAAACCCTGACCTCTATTCTCTGGATGCTCTTTCTTTAGTAGGAGTAGCAATTCTTTTGAAGGTTAGTCTACTCAAGCTCTGCAGGACAGCTGCCAAGGGTGTCAGTGCAGGAAGGCAGCAGAAATGGAAAACAGGATAGTTCATATGGGCATCCAGCCTTTACATTCTGCAGAATCTGATCTCACAAGAGAGCCAGGAACTGCTCTGCAGGAAGGATCACCGGGATGGAGGAGGCCAAGACCGATGATCCAAAGTCTTTGTACCACTCCTCAGTCACACACACAGACAGTGTCAGGGAAGGTGTAGATGGAGCTTGTTTCTCCTTGCAACCCTATACCAGAAGCATGGCATTAGGTAAGAGAAATAAGACTGCTGTAATTCACAGTGGGAGTGAATCTGGGCCCACAGCCTGAACATCACAGGAGTTCAAAGGGGAGGGCTTCAGATTGTCCAGACCCAAAGGTTTAACCATGGCATGCAGATGATGAAGGTATGAGGACAGAAGGCGCAGTGGCCAGCATTTCCTAAGCAATTCTTGTTATGTTCCCTCAGGGTCTGCAAAGCACACGTGCTTCCTGTGGCTGTGATGGGGAGAGGGGAGATGTCAGGCTGGGGGAGTTTCCTCTGCCCAAGCACCTTCCTGGGGAAGGTGGATCTGGTGCTGCACTGGAGCTGAACCCGAGGACAGTGTTTGCCTGAAGCCCTGAGTGGTTCCAGATGCAGCACTGTGGGGTGGTGTGGGGCCAGCACAGGCAGCTGTCTCTGGCATTTGGCAAAACCCAGGAGGGCAAAGCTGCCCCAGCTGCATGAAATGCTCTCTCATGAGGTAGTAAACCCTGCTGATGGGCAACCTGGCTTTTCTTGGCTTTCACCAGGCTAATTCTCAGATATGAATTTTTGGTCACACTTGATTCTTAATCCAGGTATTGTGAATACCAGTGAGTTGTGCCTTATCTCTGTTATCTCTGAAGATCCTCACTGCTCTCTGCAGAGGGCCAGCCAGCACAATGGTCACCAGTGTCAACATTCTGCTCTGTGGCTTGGTTCCAACCAGCTTTCAGCTGTGGCATTGACTTGAGCCCTGGAAAGAGAACTGCCTTTCTGAAGGTGATCTTGCTTTAGTGACCTGTAAGTGCTCAGTTATAAGAACAGATGAGTCAGTGATTCACTTCCAGCAGAGGTACTTACAGATGTGCAAATAATGAAGTGCCTCATTGGCACCAGAAGTGTTTCCAGTTTCACTCGTGATTATCTGGGCTGCTGCCTTCCTGTACCACATCTCTTCTCCCACCAAATGCAGGCAAGGCTTTCAGAGAAGCTGCTCTTGCAGAAATCAGTCCATGCTGTGCACTGGAACCCATTGCAGAGGCTGCACAGTCCCACACTGGGTAATGTGCTGCCTCAGACAGAGATCTACATTCCCATCTGACCTGCTTCTCCCTTGCAGCAGTCTTTGCCTGATATTTTAGTTGGTCCAAGTGGCTCCAGTGTGTGAGAGAGCTTAACAAGCAGGATGCTGTTTGCACTCGTGCCATTTACTGTGTTTGCATAATCTGGGCTCCTAAGCTTTCCGTCCAATACTTTTTTCCTGAAACATGAACTCCCTGGAAGATAATTTTAGCTCTGCTCACATTTCCTCAAGCTCATGTCAGGTATGGCTGTAAGTGGTAGCTGCAGAATTTATAACCAGGGCAAATTCATCACCCTGTGTAGTGAGCCAGGCCTTGAAAATGAAGGACACCAGTTTCTTTCTTCAGCATCCTGTCTGCTCTGTGTCTGACATGCTCAAGCCAAATAGGCACCATCAGGAGCATTCATGCTTTGGGCAGCAGTGGGGAAAAGCAACAAAGTGTCATTTCACAGCCTGAGCCACTGCTATTGTTCTACACAAGATCTATAAATTAAATAAGGTCTCAAAGCTTCTCAGTAAATAAGGGCTTCTAAATAAATGCCATTAAAAAGACAGTCTTGGAAATGAGCAAATATCTTTTTCTGTGAGAGTCCTACTGTATGCTGACCATGAAAAATATCTTTGTCTCAGTCTTTGCTGTTTACAGTTTGATCTCTATGTGGAGACAAGTGACAAAGAGTATTTGAGATGTTCTATTTTGGGATATCTATAGGGGAGGTTAATTTAGGTAAATTGGGAATCCTCTTGAGATTTTAGAGAAAGAAAATCTGGAGAGGCTTACGGACTAAGAATAGTGTCCTGTGCTATTTTCCTGAAACACCTTCAGCTGTGGCTAGACTTGAGGAACTTTAAATGAGGTCTGTAGTTGGAATGGATCCAGAAGGATGTTTTGTCTTCTCCAGTTTGGTACAGCAGAAAGAAGTGGGAAAGGTGTTGATAAGCAGAAAAGAGCGGAAATGAAAATATTGCCTCATTTTAAATGGCTGGCATTTAAAAACAGTGAGACATACATTTTTTTCCTTAACTCTGCATGGTGAGGAGTCTTAAGGACAAGATTCTCATGTCGCCCATACCAAACAAAATGGGGAGTAACTCCTAGATTTACACAAGGAGACAGGTGTGAATCTGGATCTAAGAGGAAAGCCAGACAGGCCATCATGCTGGGTGGTGATGCAATATATCAGAGCTGGAAATCAGATCACAGGCATTACAGCAAGAACTAGGAGCACCCCGCTCTCACAAGTACTCTCTGCACTTGCTTGGGCTCTCCTGATTTCTCTGCATGATCTAAGATGTTTTACATTTAATCCCTTCAGCTTTTTCCTTGAAAAATTGCTTAGCTCTGCTTCTATGGGGGCGCATGGCCATGGAGGTTTCATGTTTGGTGGTTAGAGAGAGGGATGCCTACAAGACCTCAGTCATCCAACTCCCATCCATTTGTTTGAACACCTTCAGTCTGTGTAAAGGAAAGACAAAGCCACAAGGATCTGGCAAAGGAGTTCATGAATTCATGAAGTGCTCTGGGAGCACTTCCTCTTGGATTTATGAGCAGTGGCACCAATCTCCTGACTTCTGCCAGGGATAACTGTGGCCTCATCTAGGTTTGTTTCCTTGTCTGTTGAGGAAATCCTCTTCCCTTGCCCCTTTTCCCATTGGCATTAGGCTGGGCTGTGCACCCACTGCCTCTCGTGTGCTGAGCTGCCTGTGCAGCCTCCATGTGTGGGAACAGATCTGTGAACTCTCAGGAAATAAACAGTCAAGCTGTGCTACCCACACAGCCCAGTCTGACACTGTAGGCCCAGCACTGCATTCCTTTGGGCTGGAAGTCCTCATTTATGCCTTTGTGATTTTATTTCACGCATATTTTTTAACTAAAGCAGTCTATTGCTTCTCCCCATAGAACAATTAGGTATCTGACATTTGCACCAAAACAATAGTGTTTTCAAATGCTGCCAGTAAAATGCTGAAGGTTTCATTTAAAGTGAAAAAATAGATGTAAGCAAATAATAGTCTTTTTCTCCGGTCCCAGAAAACCCAGCCTCTCAAGGCCAAAATCTTGCAAACAAACTTTTGAACTTTTTTACAGGTACTCTTTGAACTACTTCTAAATTAGTATATGTATATGCTTTGCCATATTTTATGAACTGCTGTGCTCTACTTCACGCTGAAAATAATAAACTGATGCATTAGTCTAAGAGGAATCAACTAACAGACCTTTTTTCCTGCATGTGTAGGAAAGTGTTGTGGATTGCTCATTTTCCTAGGGCTTGTTCTCACAGAAAAAATAAAACAAACAAACAAACAAACAAAAACACCAAAATCAAAACAAAACAAACCTCAAAAAAATTCATTTGAATCCTACTGGTGTGGCTTTCTTTGTGCAATTCTGCACTTAAAGGGAAAAGCCAGACCAGACCAAATAACTGCTGCGTGTGAGCTATAGCCAAATGGCCAAAGCAATACAAAATATAACTAAGTTGCTGGTTTGCCAGAGGTAGGGGGTAAAGTCATAGTGTAGCTTATTTCTTAAGTGTGATTATTTTGGCGAGAGCCAAAATCTTGAGCAATCCTGGAGTGATCTCTTCACATCTCCTGTGCTGAGCAGAAATAAGAGAGTGTCCATTGCAAGTGAGGAACACCACTGATGTTTTCCTGTCTGTCTTCTGAGCCATAAGTTTGTCTGAGCACCATTTAGACCCTTGATTTGGTTGACAGACTGTAGATATCTGAAACCATGTGAAATACTCTGTTTTTTATAGCTGAGTGCAGCAGTTTCAGCACATTCAGTTGCCCTGGAACAGCTGATGGTGCCAGCAGCTCACCCTGGGGCATCTCGGATTCAGGCAGATAAAGCCCATCAATTCACCCCTTCCCCTACAGGTGGTCTGATGGAATCAGCCTTAGCATTTGTATGGACATTTAGTTCATGCTGACGATACCAAAGAATCCATTCTAAAGTTGGCAAAAATAAATAAATAAAAAAAAAACAATTAAAATCAGATATTTACAGTTATCCTTAAGTTTCAGAATTCCTTCATTCAACATCCATTATACAATCACAGAGCTCCAAGGCAATTGTATGAAGTCCCTAAATTTGTGCTTAGCTATGTCCCCCAGTCAGTCACCAGATACTATCTGAAGACTTGAAGGTTGGAAGAGATGCCATTGCCTTTGCTAATTTTCTCCTGTAATTAGACCTACTCGCTTCTAGAAAAAAAAATAAAAAAGAAAAAAGCTCATTTGAATCTCATTTTCTGTTATCTAAGATAAGGTCATGCCTCTGGCTTGTCTGGTGAAGATGCTGAAAATTGCTCCAATTATCCCTGCTTAACAGAGTGTAATCACTAAAATATCAGATAATTGGAGCTGCAAGGTAGTGCTGTTGGCACTAAGCCTGCAAAATGAATGATTGTTTTCCCCAGTCCAGTGTAGAATCTTCCCTGCTCAATTTACTGTTAAGTCAGCAGTGTTTAGTTTCATTCCTTCACCTTCATACGGAAGGAGGTGTGATGGAAATAGAGAAAATGTGTCATTCGACAAGGGAGGCAGAAGTAACAGGGATGTTGTGTATCCATTAAAATTTATAGATAAAATTTATATGTATCTGAGATGGCCTGATTTACTGTCTCTGAGAAATTATGCTGTACAGAAATATTTCATACAGCCTAGGGGGGTGTGTGTGATTTCAAAACTCTTTTGTGTAAATATTCTTGGATTAATGCTATGTAAAAATAATAAAAAAGGCATCTTAGTATATTGTTTGGGATTCATATGTGAACCCTGGAATAGCTATACTGATGTTATTTCTCTCTGGCTTCTTCCAGCAGATACACTTCGTTAGCAAAGATTTGCTCTGAACGTTCCATTCTAACCAGGAAGGAAACTTCTCATTGCTCTCAGCAGTGCTGAGTCGACCCCCTTCAAGGGCTTTTATCCTCACCACACTTCTTTGAGGTTGGCAAATAATGTTATCTCAAGGCAGCTAGCGCCAGACTGGGGGCATGGAAAGGTTGGAGGGTCAGTCCTCCCCCCCTCGGGAATCTTGAACAGGAACACGAGCAGGGACCACACGTAGCACACGTGGAATTGATGCATCTGCTGCCCTCTCCTGCCCTTTGCTGCAGTTCCTGCAGCCAGCTCCTTGCAAAGGAGAATGGGCACAACTGCAGGAGCTACTGGGCTTTTCTTTATAAGGGCGTGAAAGATGCCACCAGCTTGACTAAGATAGTTTGCAGAATTTGGAGACTTCTGTTCCTCTTGAACGTTATAATTCATAGCTGCCCCACAAACCAGATGCATTTTTATTTGATATTTAGTTATATATTCAGTCATTTCAGATTAATAAGCCCATGCTAAAAACCCAGATCTTCAGCCCTAAAGACAAATAAATGAACGAGAAAACAGCCTACCAATTGCCCAGTAACATCTCTTTTGCATTTGTTGTGGAGTTTAATTACTTTCCTGCAACTGCAACTTGGATTTGCTCATCCACTGCACAAGATTGCACCTACTCCTTAGCATCGCCCGAGAAAGCTGCACTAAACTTTTCTCAGATGGAGGATTTCCTTTCTTCCCCAGCCATCCTGCTGCCAGGAAAAAAAAAAATCTCTCAAAGATGACAGAGGGCAAACAAAATCCCTGCTGTAGCCAGCGCGGTGGCTGCAGAGCTATGCATGGTGAGAGGGAGGGCTGACACCTCGGGAGAATTTTCATCAGCATCCTGCTGCGTACCAGCTTCCTACACAGGCAAGCTCCACACAAAAGAGTTAATCACAAACTCATCATCCTGAAAAAGATCAACACAAACGACTCTTGCTTTTACATTGCCGGGGTTGTGCTAACACACATATCCAGGCTGGGCTTCCCAGGGCTGGATCCAGCTGCGTTAATCTGCTTCTATCCAGTGCAGCCAGAAGCAACTTAATCTTTTCTGTCAGTCTTGCTTTTAAAGGCAATGTGAAAGAAAAGCAGGAAAAGCTCTGAGACAAGAGCTAAAAAGCTTTTAAAAGCGCTAAAAGGAGCCTGTTTTGTCCGACTGATAATTTGAATTGCCCACTTTTAAAGCTCAGCTGGTAGTGCTCAAAGTAAGGGAAGTAGAAGGCAGCGCTGTCATGCAAGGCTCCGGGTCCTGGGGACAGAGCAGGAGAAAGGCAGCAATTGAGTCGGCAGAAAGAAATAGTGTAAATATTTTGCCTGCTACAGTAAAGGCCATTTAATAGAAGCTAAGGACAACAAAAGGAATGTGGGTGGCTCAGGTGACTGAGATGTTTACACAGATTCTCGGAGAAAGCAAGACAGGATGTATTTGTCCCATCTATTGGAAGTAGCCGTGCATATGTGGAAAATGCATTTAGATCCCCTATTTTCATGCAGAAAAAGAGCACTCTTCCCCCTTTTCACAATAAATGAAGAGAATGGGCGCTGTCAGGAAAAGTGGTGGGAGAAGGGGAAGGAGTGAGATGCCACTGGAAGTTTCCCTTCCAGTGAGAACTGGTTCAGGGCTCTTATGGCCCTGATTCGGTGTCACAATGTGTAATAGTTTAACTTATGATGTGATGTGATCACATAATCCAAGGAAGATGAAAAAAGCAATCCTGCAAAAGAAAACATCTCAAAGGCAAGCTGCATCCACAACCCTTCCAAAGCTGAGAGAGGCTAAGCTGCATGCTCTGCCTGTATGCTCTCTGTCCCAATGCACAGTGATAAAACCTTAATTTGCTCACCAAAGTGTAATTATTTCCACAAACCACTCCAAAATGGAAACTGGGGGAAAAAAGAAAACAAAAGAGAGAGCAATTGTTATCAAAAAATAGTAATGAATAAAAACCTTTTCCTTTTTTTTTTCTCCTGCATTGAAAATTTCTCTCTGTGTATTCCTCTACCATCTATTTAACTCTGTTAAGAACAGGGATGGCTGCATGAAGCTGGAAACTATTTCTGTGCCATACTCCGTAAGTGATCCTTGCTTGCATACTGCTTGCATATGGCACAAGGGCATGAAATAGAAATCAGCTTGTTCAGAGAATTGTTTAGAAAGGTTCTCATCCTTCTTTCTCCCACTAACAGATTGAATAAAGCAAGGATCCCTTAAAGAGTGCAGGAAATGCCATTTTAAGAAACATCTATGTTTCTTCTTCCACTCAAGGAAGGAAGATGTATTTCAAATCAATCCATGTCAGTCCTGACCCTTCAGTGATGTTGTGCATCCAGAGATGCCCCACTGGAAGCATTTTCCCTGGGGGACAGCTTTGCTTTCTCTGCCTCAGGATCTTGTATAGCTGTGATTGCTCCTAACACACAACCCAGTGTCTGGTGTCTCCCAGGCTGATGCTCAGGTAAATACCAGCCTGCCGAGATGTGAAATGAGACAATCCTTGAATGCCTGAATTCTGCCTGATCTCTGTCAATGACTCAGCCTAGAAAGAGAGCACACTGTGGGGTTGATGTGTGAAGGGGCTGCTGAACACCAAGCACCAAGAGCTGCTCCTGCTCCTCCGGGCAGGGCTGGGGCTGGGGCTGAAGGCAGGCAGGGCTCAGCTCAGCCCACAGGTGAGCAGGGTGCAGGCAGAGCAGCAAGAAATGTTGGCTTTCTCATGGATTTTAGAGTTTGGCAGGTGAAGGACTCAGGAAAATATGAGTATCTCAGCATTTGGGGACATGTATTAAAGACAGCAGGTAATGAGTAGCATGATTTTGACTCTGACTCCCTGACATGGGAAAATATGTCTAAGAAATACGTTTAGCAAGAGCCTGCAGGCTAAATCCTATTGTAAGCAGAGGCAAAGAGTGACAAAGGGCAGGTTAGATCACAAAGAGTAGCTTTGAGGCTTTTAAGAAATATAAACAAATGGGAAGCAAGAGGTATTGGGAGATCTACAGAAAATAAGACAAAGGAAGGTAAAGGAGATTTTATATTAGAGCAACAAAAAACAACACTGAACATTGAATTTTAGTAAACATTTCAACCAGCCACAACAGAGTCTTCAAAAAATATTTGCATTTTGCAAATGAGGGAAGATTAAAGAGAAGGCAGTTAAGGACTGAGCAATGGGAGAATGAAAGGAAATATATTAAATCATTCATTTGAATTCTTTATTTACTTACAAAATTGGAAAGCTGCTGAAGGCATTGGCAAGCAGTGGTAGAGGAAGCAGAAATTATATTCACCAGACAAGACTCTCTATCCAGATGCACATTTCTTATTAATTAAAGGCTTATTACATGACCATTTCTGTCCCCAGTTTAAGCTACCAGGATCCCTGGCCTTGTACCTCTCTACCTACATTACATTACTGTCTCTGCTGTCTATTGATATGAAGGAACATGCTTAAGGGTATTTTAACACCTCTGGAGGCTGGGAAAGAGTTGAATGAAATAGCTACTACAATGATCTGTGAAATAGGTAGTGGAACAAGAAAGGTGCATGGGATATACAGCTGTCCTTTGCTTCTTCTAGTATAAAAATCAAAGGGCACAAAAACTACTGGGTACTACTCCCAGGGCAAACAACAAGAGGCACTTCCTTGACTGCATGGAATACAGTTCTGCCATGTTCCACAGTCGATATGGGTTGCAAATGTTTCCTTTGATTAAAAAAACCCCCCTAAAATAGTCAGAAACTTAAATGATAGAAAAATCCATCCAGGAATATTAATTATAAAAATATTAAGTTTCACTAAAGACATCCCTGAGTCACAAGTCACAGGAGGCTGGGAGAGCATTCCTGGATGCTTGCCCTGCCCTAACATCCTTCCTCAGATAACATCTGCTGTGTCTGCTCTGCTGCTGGGGCAGGACACCAGACCAAATGGACTCGTGCTTGATCCAGCAGAGATGTTCTTGTGTTGTGTGCTGCACTGTGAACTCATTGGCAATTGATCTGGGTAAGAAAAGAGACAGCAAGTTTTGTGGTTTTTTGGTTTTTAACCCTGATCAGTTCTCTGATCTTGTTCACTGAGTGGCCAAATAAATGACTGAATGGGCTCTGTTGAGGGAGTCATGGGAAGAAGGATAAGCAGTCAGGCTTTGGCAATGGGATGAAGGAGCAGGAGGAAACAGAACTGACTAAGTCATTTTTGTCACTGAAACACATTCATGTCAGGCCAAAAATATTGATGGAGGGCTGGTGTGAGTCAGGAACTGAATCTTTTCTGTGTGGAGGATACAATGTCAATAAAGACTGCATAAAGCTGTGTGTATCCCGGTGTTATTTTAATGGGTGCACAGAAAGGACTGGGAAGAGCAGCCCAGGTGAGAAGCCCAGCCCTTCCTGCTCCCCTCAGCAGCAGCAGCACTCTGTTGTTGCCCTGTTGTTGCCTTGTTGTTGCCCTGTTGTTGCCCTGCTGTTGCCCTGTTGTGCCCTGTTGTTGCCCTGTTGTGCCATTCCCTGAGCTGTGGGCTGGGAGAGGCAGAGTTTCATTTCTGAGCATGGCATTCCTGACAGTGATGGAACAAAAGTCAGTATTATCAGTTTCACAGAGCTCAATTTCTATTTTATTTTCTATGTAGACTATTAAGGATAACTTGAGTCTTCAGTTAAAGGAAAAATCCTTTTGTTTGGCTTTTTGTTTGTTAATGTAAAAAAGAAAACCTATTGAAAAGTGCCATGTACAAGAACTGTAGTATTTCTGTTCATATCATAACACTTGTGCTTAGGGCTGTATCCAGGCCAAAAAATGAAAGGAAAGGACTGAATCAGAACTGGCCAGAGTTTTGGAACTCAGTTTTGAGTTATTTTTCCCTTTCTCCCTTCAGTGGGATTTCATGGGAACACTAAAAATGGAAATAGGCCCAGTCTTACCTTAACAGTCACTGATTGCAGAAAGGCAATTTCACAATTTCCCTCTTTTTCAGATTTCTTAAGAAGTAAACCTTACACCACAGATATTGAGATCTGGAAGCTGTGAAGTCTTTAACAGCCTCTGTCCCAAAATCTTACAGACAATCTGCAGAATAAGAAGAATCTCCCACTGACAGTTTTTGTAGCAACGTGAATCATCACCACTCCTACTAAATTTCCTTTGCTCATCTTCACGTGACAATTTAACTTTATTCCTCACACCACCTTGCACAGCTCTTAGAGGAGCTTCAAAAGTGGGCACAATGCAATTCTTCCCTCCAGTTTCATTGACAGTATATCACTGTGCTCTTCCTTCTGCCTAGATGATGGTTTTAGATCTGCCTTTGAGCCCTTCAAGCCACCAAATCTGGTGGCCAGACAGATTTTGTAGACAGCTGAATGAGCATACCTTCTAAAAGTAGGTAAATAACTGTTCAGTAAAACTTATTATTGTCCTTTTTAAATTTTTTACTAAAGGCAAAGGCTCTTTGAAGTCCAAATTGTGCCAAGCTGTTTTGTACCTGCACAGATCATAGAGACTTTGCTCCTTCTTCAAGCCTCCTGTGGAAATTGTTGAAAAATGAAGACTGACTCTCAATACTTCCAGGTAATATTGCATAGCATATATTTGAATTGTCTTGCAACTTCTCAAGCAGCCAAAAATTTCTCAGCAGTCCATGTGATCCTTAGCTTTGCTTCACAGAAGGTGAACATGGAGGGAGAAATGGGCTGGTGACGAGAGCATGGGGCAGGATCCAGTGGGTCTTTAATGGATTCCTCACTCTGCTGCAGATTACCTGTGGGACCCTGTTCAAGATGATTAATCCTTCATCATTTCTGTGTAATTAGATATTCAAGTTCTCACAGGAATTATCTCTTCCTGTATGTGTGTGTACTGCATGTGACAGTCTCACACGACTGCCCCTTCAGGTGAAATAAAATCCAGGCAATGAGTGTTGTTGCTAATTGCTGATGGAAATGAAGCATAGCAGTTTTGAAAGAACTGAGCATTTAAAGAAAAAAAAATCAGAGAAAATAATTTAGAAAGTGATTTTGTTCTTGAAAAATCTTGTCACTTTAACTCTACCCTACATCTGTTCCTTGGTGTGCCACAGATTTGCCACGAGATGTGGCTGTGATCTCTTCCTGTCCTCTAGCCTTCTGTCATTAAAATAGGGTTATTAATACTTAGAGGGGAAGTAAGAGTGCTCTTGTAGATCCTGGGAGATGAAAGGAAGCCAAATATTCTCAGAACAAGCAGGCTAAAGAACCAGATGATAGCTTCATTTCTACAAAACTTTGTGGAATTTTATAAATGTCCTAAATTCTGAGCATTTTCCCTAAATGTCTGGGCATTTCTTAGAATTACTCTATTTTTTAAAGGGTTTGATGTGACCTGGCTGTAATGTGAACAATACTTAGTCTTTAAGATCCAAAACATTATTTTCCCTTAGAGATTTTTGTTTCCTGAGTGGGTTCCTAGTACAGTGGATTCTTCTTTTAGACTGGCTGGCAACTCTGGCACTCTTGTCACCCTTGTGAGACCTCACCTGCTCCTTTTAGCAGCAATCACCTCAATATTTACAGCAGAATATCTAGGGAGAACATGGTGCTTCTTGTTCCATGCTCTGAACCACAAATTCTCACCAAATAATTTCCAAGGCAGAGCAAGCACTTCAACATCTTTGTAATTCTGACTTCATTGAGAAAAATTATTTTGAAATTGTGTCCTTGGATCAGTCTGCATCATGCCACTGTATAAGGCAGAGTGCCATAGAAAGTGTCTATCTACCTGGTATATGCAACCAAGTTATCCCAACTAACACACTGAGAATCTGAGCAATTAAAATTATATCATAATGAAAAAAAATCAAAACTATTAAATATTTGAAGAGCACAGTATTCTTTCAGGTGAGCTACTTTTCAGGCTGATGGCTAAATGTGTCCTTGGCTTGTATGACTTTTCTAATGAGATTTTTGTGAGTGCTATTTTTCTATCACTTTAAGCTCTGTCAGGAGTTCACTGTTCAAGATTTAAGAAACCTGTGTAATTGAAATATTATCAGGAGGGGAGAAAGGTGCCCAATAGCTATTTCAGTGGTGTCAAGAAGCACAAAGTCCTATCACAAAGTCAATTTCAGTCTCAGGAGAGAGAGAAAAGTATTTTTACCAAATTCATCAGAAACTTCTATCAACTTCTATTGATATGGAATTGGAAAGTAGAACTGGAACAGACTTTGGTTGATCTTGTAGTTCGTAACCTTCCTCCAGGCAGTTGTAGCCAGTCCTGAATCACTGATGGGGAATGTTTGTGTAATCCCTTCCTACAATCCTCCAGTAAATGAGATTCCATGGCTTCCAGAAGAACCTGCTCCAGGCCTCACCATCACTACTATTGAAAACATTTTTCTAGCATCTAACGTAAACTTCCATTCCTTTATTTTAGTCCACAACTTTGAATCTGTCCCCAGCAGGCACGGAGAAAAATTCCTCCCTTTTCACAGACATCTTCTGTATTGCAATATATCACAGTTACCCCAAAATTCTCATTAATGGAAGAGGTCCTGGCTGAGTTATCACAATTTGTTGTATGTTGTCATGTCTTTACAGATCTCTACAGATCCCCAGTGCTGTTTAAGCATGCTGGGGTGTTTAACCCCCCAAAAAAGAGAAGTGAAATGCTTTGGCTTCACCCAGCCATGAAGCTGCAGCTGATGCACAGAAACTTATGTAAAGACAGCAGATTGTGTATCTGTATCCTCAGCCTCCAGCTCAAAAAAAAAAGAAAAACTTTTTGGCTGAAATTTTCCTAAAACTGCTCAACCTGGGCTTCACTGGATTAGTGTCACAGAAAATTTAAATTGACTAAGGGTTTAAGCTTGACAGTGTAGTAATCAAAATGTAGACTCTTGTAAGGCAATGTTAACAAAGCTGTCATTACTTCTGCTTGATTTATGTTGCTCTTTGACAATGTGTATCCAGGCAAATGCAGGGATTGTAGCCTCTGCACTTCAGTAATTCGCTTCATCTTCTGCTTTTTCCTTAAATACTCTTGAAATGTTCATATCAGGTCAACAAAAACCAGCAGAATGCACTTTTGTTTTAGAACTTTGGCCTTGAATCTCTGATAGCATGACTATGAGTCACACAAATGTAGAATACATGCTTTTGTGAATAAATGAGTCAGTAAAATATTTTCTGTTGGTGTTACAGACATCTTAGGGAGCTTTAACTGGCTGTAATTTAACCTCAAAATTATTTTAAACATAAATTAGATTCTGCTGTTGTTCTATACCATTTAGTATATAACAGCTGTATTATGTAAATTATGAAGGCTATAATCTTTATGCTTCTCTATAGCTTTGGAGGAAAAACAAAAAGGCTCAATTGGAACAAAGGTTCCTAAGCTGTAGGCTTTGTTTCCTCTTGGCTTTGGATCTTCTATCAGTTTCCTCTCATTCTTGATGATTCTTGCTTGCATAACTCCAAAGCTTTTAGCATTCACAGCAAATATATTTGAGTGGAACACTTAAAATGTACTAATAAAAGGGAAATTACTTGATTTATATATTTATGTCTGTAAGAGGATACAATCACTCAAGGATGAATTTACATACAGTGCTTAAGAAACTTGTTTAAAGTGATGTAGCACTATTTTCACTTAAGACAGGAGCTTTTTAACTCACATCTCAATCACCGCCTACAACACTTATTTTCTCAATGTGGAAGTCAGATCTACCTACATCTCTGAGCTCCAGGAGTCATTGAGAGTTACAGGGGGATGAACTCAGCTCCTATTTCTCCCATTCTGAGTATGAACACAGGTACAATATAAAAACACCTCTACATATTTCAAATACAACATTTTGTTATGTAGGAAGCTCATTGTAAAGGCAGAGTAAGAATAGCTATGTGCACGTGCAGACTGGGCTATTTGCCTCTTCTTTAAACTCTTTTCCTTCCTTCCAGATTCCATACAGAGCATTACAGATGAGCATAACCACATCCTTTTCAACCAATCACTCCTTTTTCATTTTCTTTCCTCTCTTTTTAATGCATGAAAGACAATGTTTATTCTGAGCATAAATACAAGATCTGGTGTGAAAGTATATGCTTACTCACTGTTTGCTGCTTTTTCCTGCGGTATTTTGGGTAATGTGTGCATAATACCACTATACAGAGATCTAGAAATCAGTTTAAAGTGTTTTGTTGAGTCATTCTATATTTCAGACTAAGGCTGTAGCATCATGAACATTTTAGTTCACTATAACTCAGCCATGCTGCTCTACCAGCCCCAATTGCCTCACCCTGTTCCTGCCCCAGCCCTACAGGAAGCTGACCTAGGTTAACACTAAACTGGCAGATAGATAATGAGTTTGTAACAGGGGTTATTCCTCTGATTTTCCTCATGCAGCTAATTCAGTGTTTGTTCTGGGACATGGAGGGACCAACACAGGGAGCTGCAGGGAGGCAGGAGAGAGAGAATCTGGATGGCAGTGTCTGCTTCCATGGGTTTACTCTGCTTGTGCTTCTGTGGTGCTCAAGAAGAATTTTAAGAGGACAGTTCCTCAGCTGGAGTGTGCATCCTTTCCTAAAACAGGCTGATTTTTCTTCAGAACAACCCTGGGTGTTACATAGGCTCATGGCCCCTACAGGTGTCAGGACCTTTTCCACAGATCTATGGCAACGACAGAAAGGCATGACTTAATCACCCAACTTACAAAAAAATTCCCAAATTGACTTTTGCCTAAGATAACAGGGTTTGTACTCTACTTATTAAATAAAAGTAGGGACTGTAAAAAGGATTCTTAGCATAAGAACATAAAAATACATTATAAATTTCAGCACTTTATTTTTATAATTTCCATAAAGTCCATGATATAAAAATGTTTGTCTACTAAATTAATTTTTATCAGGCTTCATTGCACAGTCTGTTCTCCTGATGTTTCCTGGGGACAGCTGCTTGAAGTTTTTGATTTAAATCATTAAATGTTTGATTTATAGTGCGTGCTTCCGGAGCCCTAGCACTTTTCCAACTCATATTGCAGTGTATTCTTATCCTAATCATGTTACTGTTTAAATATATTTGAATGGCGGGGGATTAAAGTGAACCAGCCTGTTCATTTTCTTACAAAGGAGCAAGATTATTTATCTGAGAGTTGCTAAGGCACAGAACATAAGTCAGAACAGCCTTGTTAGCAAGTTGGGGGCAGACTTAGCTGCTTCATTGATGTTTGAATAGCATCAGCTGGTGTAGCCTTGCTTCTGAAATTTATGCCCTTTGGATAAAATCCATATCTGCACTGGAAATAGTTGATTATTTGGATGTTGTAATTAATTCAACTTCTTTTTATCTTTCATGAAACAAGACAGAAAGAGGTTGATGTGTCCAAGCTAGGAAAACGTTGCACAGGGTTGAAGGACATGCTTTATCTAGGAATATTCAATAACTTCTAGCTCCTGTTCTGAGTAACTGCTCACCTTTTTGTTTAAAACTGTAGAGAAAATTGTGTCTTCTTTTATTTTTGCAAAGAAAGATATCCAAAACTTTGATATCAAAATCTATACTGGACTCACTGGCCTATTAGAAGGACCTTTATATCATACATAAAATTATAATAAACTTTATATATTGGAAAGCAAGAAGCATGTAAAGATAGTATTTTTAATGTTATTTCAGTCTAATGATAGACTGAATACAGACCTGTTGGAGTCAGCCCCCATTGCAACTGAGAGCAGCTGATGTTTCCTTGAGTAACTTAGATTAGGAAAAGTTTTTCTGACTACTGACCAACTCAAAGCAATAAATCACCTGGTTTCGCCAGATTTGTTAGAGTTTTGTATTTCCAACAATCTTCTTATAAGCAGGAGAACAGTGGGCATAACCACATATAAAAATCACACATAAAACCCCACTTCTCAGTCCAAGGGTATTTGTGATGTTTTGTACTCAGTTCTGTGAATATTTCAACACTGGAGCACTGCAGTGACAAGCAGGCAAAAGGGAATACTGGTGCAAAGCCTATTTAAAACTGGAATGCTTAGAAACTTGCCGAAAGCGAGTATCAAATTGTTCACAGATGGAAGCTGGTGGTGTTCTTGCAAGTCTCTTCTCATTGTTTTCTGTTCTCTGAAAACAGGACTTAATACAGTGGTGCAACTTTAAAGAGAACATACGAGGAGCAGGATAAATCATGCTGACTCTGTTCCCCCAGCAAACATCACTGCTTTAGCCAGCTGAAAGGCTCCAATATTCTGTTTATGTTTGACATCGATCATTTATTTTGATTTACAAAGAACAAGGGAATTATGGGCGCTGACAAGAAAACTGTGGGAATTATGCTGGAGTGATTTTGGATGTTATGAGTCAGGGTTACTGCCCCATCACTTTGCCAGATGTTACCGGCCCCTTTGGCTCGAGCAGCAGCAGTTAACTCTGTGCTTCAGCTGAACTGCTGTGCTTCATGGCCTGGTGTGTTAACCTCCCTTTGATTTCCTTTTTTTGCACTGATTTATATGGTTCAGTTGCACCCCATTTACAGGATGAATAGGATTCAGTTTCATCCAAAAGGGGTTCAAGTCATCCAGACTGCACCACTGTGAACCAAAGCACAGAAAATGGGAACTATTGGACAATTTGCTTTGAGGGCACCTCTAACCCTCACTACAGCTGTGATGGAGACACACACCCAGCAGGTAACAATAAATAATATGCAGCAACACTGAAAACAAATGGATGAAATACACGAGCTACCAGAGGTAACATAACAAAACTGGATATTTTTCCTTACACAACAGAAAGAATAAATAATTTTTTTAAATTCTCTTTTCAGGCCTTTTCTACAAGATACTACTTTCAGTTTCCAGTGGTTGTTGTCACAGAATTATGCAACAGCCCAAGTTGGAAGGGACCTTGAAGGACAGTCTGATCCAAGCTGTTGTCAGAAAGGGAGCCTAGAGGAGATTATGTAGCAGCCTGCACACCCATGTCTTGAAAAACCCAAGGGATGAGCACTTCACCACATCCCTGGGGAGGCTGAATGCTGCTTGTTACCTGTAGTTTTCAGACTGATTTAGGGAGTAAGCATCCAACACTGAGATACATACGGGAAACCAGAAATGCTGAAAAATGGCAGTGACTAGCAAACAAAAATATTAGCATGGAGAGAAACCAGTCTTGATGCTTTGGCCAGGCCATATTGCTGGATTCATAAAACAAACAAACAAATAAATCAGCTTTTAGCTGGATGCATTTAGAGTTTCCAACTGAAATCTCTTTAATTCTCTAAAATCATTCTCATTTTTCTATTTATTAATTTACTATGAGGAAGAACTGGAAACTGTTGCATGGTACCATCTTGCTTTCCTTAGAAGTATGGCACTATGAATGGGAGGTGGTCTTTACTATTTCTTCTTTTATTCAATGGAAATTTATAGCAATATTTTATATTTTACTTCTGCCTGCTTTTCACAGCATCTAAGCTGTGCATGAGAGACCCTGTCTACTTGGTGAGATATTTCAGAGACACCAACTTCAGTAGACAAGGTTTGGTCTCCTTGACTGAAGGCTGGAATTCTCTCTTTTCCCCAAAAAAATGTTGTGAGTTTTATAGTATACTTAGATAATGTTGCGTTTACTACATACTTCTTTCTTTTCTGCTGAAAGTCCCAGTTAACTCTACTGGAAGGTTTGAATTATTTTTAGGATGCCAAGCAGAATATTTTAAACTTTCTCTTTTGAGTCCTTTCTTTTCACTCAAAAATTCACACCAAATTTTTCAGCCATTCCCTTTTCTGAAGTCATAGGAACAAAGTGCCTTTTCTTCCTTTCCCACTTACTATTTTTCTTCTTTAAAATAAGGACAAAATCCCCCAAACCAACCAAAAAAATTCCCCAGATTTTCCATCAAATCTGGCTTTCAGGTTGGTTTGAAGATTCTGTAATCTTCAAATATATCTACTTATCAAACTCTTTATTGTATAATTTTCTGAATTAGAGAACTTGATTTCCATTCCAAGCAGCCATGCATTTAATAGGTGATCAATCAAATAATTTCCCCTGACATTAGATTTCAAATGTTCAGAGGTCTTCTGCTGATTCCCTGGAGAAGGTGACAGTTAAAATGCTTTGTTGGCATTTTTAATTTATTTTACAGTGGGTATCAAGAACAATAGCATCTCTTTTTCTTCTTGTGCTTCAGATTTTCAGCTGGGAAAATCAGCTCTGACTGAGAAATATCTGTTGGCTGAAATGAGCTATTGGAGCTCTAGCTGCACATGGTGAGTTTGGTCTGCGGAATGGAGCTCTTTCAAAGGGGTCAGGATTAATAGAAAGTGGTTTCATAGCCTTTTTTTACAGGCTACCTACCGGGAAGTGAATATAATTCCTACAAATCATAATAGTAAGAGCAACAACAACAATAAGAAAATCTGTGCATTGTGTCAATGTCATATGCTGCTGTTCCCAAAATATCTCAGAACAGCTGCTTTTCAACTGTTTCCTCTAGTCCTGTTTAGTCAACATCATCCCTCCTGCTTTTCCTGACAGAACTTGAGAGTTTACCAAAGTTTTGCAAGCTGGCTGCATTTGGGGTTTCTGCTCTGGAAATACCCAGTTGCTCATCGCTCCTAAGATATCTTCGTATCTTTTTTATGCTACAGTCACTTGGAGCCAGAGTTCCCATGTAATGGGGGAGTTCCAGAGAGAGATGCCACTGAGGGTGTATTTTAGCCAGAACTGTAGATCCACACCTGTGCATTCACTTATGAGTGTGAGTCTCAGGCACAGTTCACAAGCTAAACTGAGAAGTTCACATATTCAAGGACTTTGAAAAAGTCAGGCTCCCCCTTTCCTCAAAAAAAAATCACTTCTGGTTTGCATAGAGGACTTTACTTCTGGATTAAGGGATTCCCTTCTGCTTCCTTCAGTTTCTTTCAGAGTGAAGTTGCTGGTGATCATCACTTTTCAGCAATTTTCTCTAATTGCAGTGTAGCAGACTGGAAATAGAGGAAAAGCTCTGGTGTTGTTGCTGCCATCTCCAGGGTCAGCAGAGGGAAGGGATGTTTCTCAGCATGTTTTCGTACAGGATGTGCCCATGGTGGTGAGTTTGCCACCTCTTAGGTCTGGTACAAGGAAATACCGTACTAGTTTGTCTTGCCAGAACCACAATTTTCTCAGCATTTCAAGCAAAGCTGGTTGCTAAAGTTGATTCTGGCAAAATGACGAAATCCATAAAACTGTCAGCTCTCCCTGTGTCAGAGGTGGGACCGTGTGCCAGCCCTGCTGGCACGGTGCCCTCCTGCCTCTGCCCCTTCCCTCTGGCAGGCTCCCTGCACGATCCCGAACTTCCCCAAGTGCCCCAAGGCAGGAAATGTGCTCATTCCAGTGTCTGGATGGCTGCAGCGCTGACTCGTCCTGCTGGCATCTCCCTTCTGCACCAAAATGTTGCAACGAGGTGGCAAAATGACCCCACATCCTCTTAGAAGTTATATTGTTCTAGCCTCTCCCTTTGCAAACTGTTGACACTGTTCACGCAGTTAAAGAATTTTACCTCTTTGGGTCATTCTGAAGGACTTTTTTAGGTGCCTGTTTTAGGGGGATTTTTTTTCTTTTTTTTCTAGGAAGGAACTAGATACATATAAACAGAAAGTTAGCAAATCATAACATAAATACCTCTCCCTCCCTCCTACCAAGCCATTTGCTTTCCTAACTGAAACCGGTGGTTTGTGATTCTTCACATTATTCTTTTAATGTCATGACCTGTGTGTCAAAGTGAGAGGTTGCTTGTGGATTTTTCTTGTCTTTGAAAGCAATACTTTCTCCAGAGACAAAGAAGCTCTTTTACAACACTCTTAGCAATTGCCATGAGGTGGGAGCTACAAATTGGGCAAGTCTGGGCAGTTGCATGCTGACTTTTTTCATTCCTCATGTCCCACAAGTATTTCTCTTTCAACAAGGCTTCTGTGTAACTGAAAAGGAACTTTTTTGTTTCCTTGATTTAGTTATATTATGTTTTAAAATTTCTCCTTTGGCTACATTTCCCTCTGGAAGCTGCCCTGACCATAAAAATCATCAAATAACCTTTTTAATTTTTAAAACTGCAAATTTGTATTGTTCCTCTATCCCTATCAACAAAAAAGGGGACAGATTTACTTTATTTCATTTGCATTTTGAAAGCCTTTGCAAGCTGTTTTCCACAATAGACCAGTCATAGCTTTGCACCTCAGAAATGAAAAAGTGGGCAGATCTGGCCCTTGAAAAGAAGCCTTTTCCAGCTTTTTGTAAACATTAATGACCTATTCATAAAGAAAAGGGCAAAAGTTTTGCACGAAGAGATATAAAAACATTGAGACACTTGTAAAGTCTGTTGGAGAAATAAATGATGGCTTTGAGCAGACGCTTAGGGAAAGAGAAAAGGGGGCTACAAATATGCCAGATATAATCTTTTGATGAGATTAGGAAGTTTCCATCAACATTTTGGTGATTTTCACACATACATATTATGAGAAAGAAAAACAGCTGTACCACATCAAACAGCAAAATTGTCCATGTACCTAAATATTCTGCCTCCAACACTGCCAGTAGCGCTCATTTTTGGAAGAGTGTCCAAACAGAGCACGAATGCAGTGATACCTCCCTGGCACAGGGTCCCATTTCAAGTGGCTGGCAACAACAAGGCTGCCTGGGCCACCAGCATGTCTTATCAATTCTTGCAGGCATCTGTCCAGCTGTGTTTTGACCTTATATATACCACAGGCTCCTGTGGCAGGAGGTTTCACAGTCTAACAGCTAGCTGTGAAAAAAAAGCCTAGTACCTGCCCGTGTTTGTTTTGAATGTATGACCTGTTATAATCAGCTGATGCCCTCCTTCTCAATCCTCTGTTGGGAGGAACAGTGATAAGTAATTCCCTATTTCCTATTCACCTTTTCCATTCTACTTTTAACTGATTTTTCAGTCTTCTGTCACAACACTTTTTAGTAAGTTTTCCAAGATTGAGGATTCCTTATGTCTACAGGCACTCATTCTATCAAAACTGTTTGATGTCTTCTATCTTTCTTTTTAGAACAGCATCATTTAGGTCTGAAGATCATAAACCCCAATAGTTTTTGCTGCTCTCTCTATCATTCTTATTCTTCCATATGTTTGCATAGAAGAAATGGGCTTATATCCTTTCACCTTAAAAATATACTGGCTACCAAAAATGGAAACCTGATGACGAGAAATCTCTTCAGTTACTGCTATTTTAGGCCAACATTAGAATAGCACTGTGTGCTGTTGCCTTCTGTGGAGGACAGATGTTAATCATGTTACTTAGTGTAATACTGCAAGGTTCTTGTCTCAGATCCAGAGAAGCATTCAGGTTTCCAGCTCCTGTTTGGGCTTCTATCACCTGATTTAATGGAAAGCTGAATACTTGGTTAGATGTGATTACCATACAAACCTCAGCAGAACTAAATCTTTCGTGTGTGCTGATGGAGCTTGTTGGATCAAGGCATCAGCTTTGCAAAGGTGTTATGAAAGAGAGGCCCTTGGTAAACTGAGACTATCAGGGACTAGGGGAAATACTTTCATCCTGGATGATACACATGGATGTTCATTCAGGATGGCTTTGCTCTTTCTGTAGTAAATTGTTTAAAATGTCAGTTTCTTGGGCACAGAGATATTACCAGAAGAATGGATTCTGTGAGAGTGCTAGGCAATCTGTACAAATATTCCACTGTCATATCCAACATGGTACTCTGAGGTACAGAAAAATGGAATACATGGGATTTATGTCTTTATGCAAACAAAAAGAAAAAAGGCTGGATTCATTACTACATTTTCTTGGAAGAAGCCAGGCTTAGTGACTACATTTTCCTGTATGAGGAAAGGAGCAGCAGAGGACACCTATCACTCCCAGCAGCTGACTTCTGGTTAGCATTCACTGCTCCACAAACAAACCTCCTGTGGTTACTATGTATTTTAAATCACCTGACAGCTACAGTGCCTTGTGCAACCAAGGCATGATTTTTATCTGATTCAACATTTCTCTTTAGTGGGAATTCCTGTGTGGGCAAAGTCTGTGTTATCCATCCCTCTGGCAATTCACTCTCTAAGATAATCATTGCACATAAATGTTCTGAGTTAATTTCTCAATTTACAAACTGAAAGAAAGAGTTACAAAAAGAAAAGAAATGAAACAGAAACAACAAATGTGCCACTTCTTTTCCTCTAGGTTCCAGCTTTCCATTTGGAACCTCGCCTTGCTCCATCATCTGCTTCTACCAGTACATACCGGATGAGTGTCTCATCACACAGTGTGTAATTCAAATTTATGAATGCAGTTTGTGTAAATTGGACATTACTGAATTTCCAGATATGATGATTCAGCCCTGGAGAATTTGCTTTCTCTTTTCCATAATTTGAAATGCTGTGCTCTATAAGGAGTCTGCTTAAGCACAGCTGCTGGAAACCATGAAGCAAAGCAAACAGGCACTCACAGTTCAAAGTGGTGTTGTCAGCATGGGGAATTTCATTCTCACCTTCACTTCCTTTAATTAGCTCTATTCCTAGAGTTTAAATAAAATAACTAAGTGACTAGGGGGCCATAGACCTGAATTAGAGATGGAATACAGTACCCAAAGGCACATGGACACATCTGCTATTGTGCTGTGCAGAAAAATGGGTCAAGTGTTTTGTTACCTGAGGTAAGGTTATATGCAAGGTCAGAAGAGTTATCAAGGTTGATTATCCACTGATGAGACAAAACTGAAATTCACAGTGAATAGGCCCTTCCTGTGAATGACTCTAGGCAGAGAATTTCTTCATAAACCATGAAAGCCAAAGATTGAAAACTAATTTCAAATCTTGCCAAATGACTTGCTGCTCTCTGGGAGAGGTAGGGAAGGACTGAAGAGAGAAATTGAGGGCAGAATGAAAAAGAAAAATCCCTGATGTGGCATGTTTCATGTATTGCAACACAGCTTGATGTAGCCAATTGTTGGAAGGGCAAATAGCTCTGTGACCTCAGGTCTAAAGCATACAGCTCTGCTGCAGAGAGGAATGGCAGGCTTTCTGAGCTGACCACATTGTAATAAATGCTCTAGTAAACAAAGAGGTGCTCTGGCTTTCTTAGAAAACTGCAGGCAAAAAAGGTAGGCTGTGAAGTAATGCCAGCATGTTGTAAGAATCATGTAAAGAGAGTATGTGGATAGAGGCCATCATAACATTTATAACCACAAAGTCATTTGCTTTTAGAAACAGCTGAGGTGGAAAGAGTTTACGAGGCACATTTGCCTCAGGCAGTGAGTAATCCTGTCCTCTGTGAGGGGCGTGAGTTAGCCCAGCCCTGGCAGCTGGTGGCAGCCAGCTGGAAATGTGTGGCATCCACTGTGTGTCCTCAGCGCTGCCCTCGGATGGGGCAGCCCTCAGGCAGCAGCAGCTGGCCCTGAGCTGAGCCCCCATGCACGCCCAGCACACGGGGCTGTGCACACTCCAGAGGGTAACATTGGTTTGTGCTGCAGCCATAAACACACACCTGATGCTGCAGGCAGGCTGGACTTGAATGCTGCTCAAAAGATGATGACAGAACGCTAGATGTGTGTGCACTCTCCCCTACCTCAATCTGAATTCCTAATCAAAGAGTAAAGTAGCTTCCTGGCAATTTCTCAATTAGCTTCTATTAAAATATAAGGAAGCTATTTCAAAGAATAACTCTCCAGTAATTTTGTCCTCTCCACAAAGTTATATCATCTACAACTTGATTAAAAGTGTGATAGTACTGAGCTCATTTTTCATGTTGATCTGACTGACTCCATTTCTCATGTTCACTAGAATTGAATCATGAGATCCTAAATACACTACAATTTAACTTAATTTCTTGATAATGCATAGACATATATTTGTACCCTGTATTTGTATACTGTATGCACTGAGTACATTAAACATTTTAGAAAATCAAAGATTAGCCATTGGAATGGAACTTGTGTAGCAGTTTTCCTGCTCTTACTATTTTAGGTAATATGTTTAGTTCATTTTATATGAATCTTGAGAATTATAGCTATCCTAACACCTTAAAAAATTCTGACATCTGAGGTTTGGGGAACACGTGGCATATAAATCAATCTTTCTGTACTTTTTTCTTATTTCTTGGGGTTTGGTGGGTTTTCGTTTGGTTGGTAGGTTTTTTGTTAGGTTTTTTTTGGTTGGTTGGTTTGTTGTTGTATTTACAACACAGGCTCTTTGAAGGTGGCAGACCAGTCAAGAAATTTTATGCCCCACTTTAAATTTGACATTTAGGCTAGGCATTAGATTTCAGAAAATGTGAGGACACTGTTATCATGACTAGCTCACAGATTTTTACCCTCACTACAAAGAGAAACCATCATATGCATAAATATAACTCTGTCTATATATGTTTGCAAGTGTAAAAGCTGTGCTTTGCATACAAGGAGCAGGTACAGTGACATTCTTTCAGGAGACCAACACTGGGTGCCAGTTAAAGATGTGGAAACTTGCCATGGGCTCTGCAGCCCAGGGCTTGGCTTCTGTTTTCCCATTGTTTGCTCTGCTCGTGTCAAGACTTATTTCAAGAAAGGCAAAGGCAAAACTCCCACTGACTGTAAGGAAAGAGAGGTTTGGCCCTTGGTGAGCAATAAAAGCTCAGTGAAGGCTGGGGTGGGAGCTCACTGGGGCTCCTGTGGGGCTGACATGCACCACCAAGGTTCTCTCACACCCACCCTGCACACCCCTTCCAGCCTCCAGATTTACAGGGCTCTGTGGAAAAGCCCCCACATCACACTGCATGGTATACTCAGTCACAGATGAACTTGGAATCCCTCTAGCTTGTGGATTCAAAAAGAGCAGCCTTGCTGCCATTGGATAAAAAAGAAATTGTTAGTTTGTTTTGTTTTGTTTTTTGGTACATTGTTTACCTGACTATTGGGAAAGCTTCACAAATGTTCTTTTGTTGGTGGAGTCATCTGCAGAAGAAGAAATGAGCCCTCCTTTACGAATAGTGCTCCAGGATCAGGCATCTCTGTCCCTTTCAGGCTGTGGGAGTGCTGTAGGGAAGGTCTCCCTTGTCCTCATTTGGTGCTCCCCTCTGTGAGGCTGACACAGCCCTCCTGGAACCTTTTCCATCGACTCCCTGGGCTTGGAACAGAGGAGAGCTGAAGCACAGTTGTACAGGTATAGACAGGTCTGCCTGTCTCTGGAATTACAGTTCAGTCAGAAATTGGGATTGGATCTGACAGAGGGAAGAAGAGTCTTGTTTCTGTACCTCTCATTTCTCCACTGCACAGAGATTTTGCTCCTCCGAGTCAGTGTCTGCCATTGCCATGAAACTGAGAGTCCCCCCATTTGTTTTCCAGCTGGTTCTTTAATGCTCCTAATATTTCACTAGCAGGGAATGTTAGTGTTTCACTCTTGAACCTGATAAACTCTGGAATACATAGGGGAGATATAAATGGTTTCACTTAAATTAATTTGCAACATTTGATATTCAGTGTAAGTCACCAGGAGAAAAAAATGTCATGGCACAGACAAATGATACACAAACATCACCATGGTATGATACATTCCACTGGTGTTGACATCTCCTAGCTTGCAAGGTGAAGAGCAGATGAATCAATCAACACTTGGTTTAAACCTACTGTTGGGACAATGCTGTAGAAAGACCAATGCTTGATTAACAAATTCCGTTATGTGAATTCTTTCACTGCTTTCCACATTTGCTTTGGTTGTTTCCTTCTGAAGGAAAATATGAATGAAATACTATCCACATAAGAGAAGACACCTGCCTCTCCAGCTTGTTTGAAATAACAGTTTACATTATAAATATTCTGTAAATGTTCAAGTGAGGGAGGAAATACTATATAACAATACTTTTTTTAACTGGTAAGTGTGGAGTAGCTGGTATAAGCTATATAAGTATAATAACTCTTATACTTACATAGTATATAAGTATATTAACTATTTTCTGCTGGTTGTGTGATCTTCATCCCCTCGATGTAACTCATCTGCCATTTTAGTTGGTAGATAACAACTAATTATTTAGGTTTTGAGATTTTTGTTTTGATTCTTCATGGATCTGACATTTAAACCTTAGCATGCATGTCCTATTTGTGTGAAAATCTTCAAGATAGATGCCATTGACATATGCAGCTTATAGTGACAACTTCAACTTCCAGCCAGGACAGAAGATCTGGTAATATTGAATACTCCTTTGAGTATAGGTCATCATAACTCTTAGAGTTCCTGAGAGAAAACCTCTAAAAAGGCACTGAGTGGGACCTTGCAATAACTAAACACCAAAAGAGTGAATAAGACTTGGAAAGATTCTTCTGTATGCTGGCAAAGCTATCCCAGAAAAAACCCATTGCTTCCATTATTGTGGATCTTGCAAGTTTGGGATCAGAACAGCAGTTTCCTTGTGTTGTGTAAACCCTTGGCTGCTCCACTCAGGCAGGACTCAGTCTAGATTCCAGACATTTGGAAATGTGAGCGCATAAAGGAATTTTATTCAGGGACAAGTCTTTCCAGTAATTTAAGAATATGGAAAGAAACAAATTTCCTGATGACAGTTGTCAGATACATTTTAAATGGCACCTTTCAACATTTCTCTAAAGACTGTAAAGAAATACCCTGAAAATAAATGCTTTCTCTGCTATAGAGCCTCTTGATAATCTCCTTCTTTTACTTAATGAAGTAAGCTGCTTTCAGTTCTGCACATCCTGAGGGAGGGTGTGTTTTATAGGTTATTCTGGTATTTCCTTTCACTCCAAATGGTGGACCTGATCTGACCAATACATCTATGCTGATTTGAACACATAGAAAGGACTCCTGATTGAAGAATAGTTTTGGATGTGGAACAAATTTCCCCAGGAAATTGAATAGAGCATACTGAATTATTTATCCTTGTCTTCCATCAAGCGTGTGAAAAAGGTTAAAGGCATCAAGTGCTTTGGATCAGTAATATTTTCAGGAAACTTGCAGTCTGACATGCAGTAGTGAGAGAGCTGGTAGAACTGCCCCTTCTTCATGGGCAGTACAGCTCATCATTGTACTGCACATTTCTGAGACATGACTGTTGTCTTTGGGCTTGGACCTGGCACTCCTCAGGAAGCTTGGATAAGGTATTTGCTGGATGTCAGGGGTTCCTACTGCCAAGGGTTTGAACACACACCATCACAACCCCATCATCATCTCAACCTTAATGTAGCTTTTTGAGTTAAATATTGAAGCGGCATTCCTTCTGCATTTGTGACTAACAAACATCAGACAGCTGTAGCTGCTTGAACATTCAAATATTTGAAGTGTTACAAAAACTGTAACTGCTTTTGAAAACCTCCTTATTCAACAACATCAGAACTGACTACAGAACATCAGAATCTAACTAACTCTGATTCTGATGACCCATTTGGGAAAAATCATTTGGGAAAAACTCTAGGTTTCTAGGTAGTTTATAAGTACTAGATACTGCTGCAAAATTTATCATTATTATTATCATTAAAACTTAAATAATACTAAAAATTGACAAATATCCAGTTTTATACGTCCAACATGTGACATTTTTAAGGATTTGGCTTTAAGGAAGTTTCTTAGTGCTTCAAAATCTTGGTCCCAGTTTCCTCCCAACCCTAAATTTAGTCATATCAACAATATATGGTAACTGTTGCAGCAGCTTCAGAGAGAAAGCCTTGGACCAAAGAAATTCATGACTCTGAATCATAGTAAATAATTTGTGATGTTGAAAGATTAATCCATATCCTTCATCAGTTACAATCACCTTCTTCATTATTGAATTTGCTCCATTGCCAAAAAAGGATGTGTTTCTCTCCAGACAAAGGGAAAGGCGGTGATTTGCCCAGAAAATGTACAGCATACACAGAGAAAGACAAATGTGAGATGGAGCAAAAAGACAGCATACAAAGTGTGGACAAGTATAGACTTATGACATAACAGCTGTCAGCTTTGTTGTGAAAAAAAAAGTAAATTCCCCTTCTCTGTCCTTATGTTTTATTCACTCTCATGTCTTCCAAGAAATTCCCTGCTATCATGCTATTGCTTTCACACCTTTCCTCCCAATGCACAGATTGTACCCTCTACCCAAGTTCAAAAGAGATGGACAGAATAAAGAAAAGAGGACTAAAAGCATGCTTTGTTTTTTTTCTTGGAGAAGTGCCAGTTCAGTTCATCGTCACGAACAATTTAAGACCCTGATTTAACCAACTTTTAAAACCTGTTGCCTGATACTATAGATGTCTTTTAAAGCTTTAAGTCATTTGGGATGGACTTAGAGGTTACCTGGGAGGATGCTGGTTGAGGTTTAAAATTCCAGTTTAAGAATTTGCTTTTTGTGATTTCTTTTGTTATTCATGTAATACTCACTGTAGTTCTTGATGCTTCTCACCAGTAAATCTGTTAGGTTGGTATTATGAAGCAAACAGAAAGAAGTGTGGTGTTTGCCTTAATGCCACCTAAGATTTTAATGAGTACTTTAGAATATTTTTCAATACATAATTCATGGGTTAACATTTGAATTTCAGCTCATGAACAATCACGATGAAGAAGAAAAAATGCTTAGTTCCCAAGTGTAGGAGTTATAAAAGCTTTTTTGTTGTGAATTAATATCAGTCCTATGGGGACACTCACAGAGTTGTTTATGATCACTGAAGTCAGAGTTTATGGATGATGTATATTCAAAGGCTTTGAATCAAATTAGCAATGTTATCTACTTGTTTATTCTGTGATGTTAATGAGTCATTCTGAGCAAGCAGTATTTCAATAATTTATACATTCAAGTTTCATTTTACAAGATTCACTGCAACAATAAAGAACGATCTTGATCATTCCAGACACTGGCAATTCAGATAACAAAAAGAATGGAAGAATGCTTTTGCAGACTTGGAAATCAATGGTTGTTTCTTCTGACTGCTCTTAAAGTCTTCAGATGGATGAGTTTTATTCCTGGCCTGTGCTTTGCTTTGGCTTGTATATTCCCTTTTTTTCTCAGCTACAGCTCTCCACAACTTTTTTTAATCCTTCTCTGAGGAATTTAGTTTACCCTAATAATGGACTTCTCATTTACTTCCCCTCCTTCATGTATGTAACAGCTTCCAGTCTTCAAAGTCCAGCTGTTGCTGTTCTCATAAACATGTCCAAGATAAACTGTAGTAAAACATTTAGGTCCCCATATCTGCTGTTTGAATCACCTTCTTTCCTTCATTTACCATGGAGTGGTGTCCATCTGTCATTCTATCATTCTTCTGGCCTCACTTCTTCCTTTCCACTGTACCAGTGTGTCAACTTAGTCAATTCTGGATGCTTATTTCCCTTTATTCCCCTCATCTCATCCCCCACACCCACTCAATTATCCAATTCCCCGCTGATCACTTACCTCCTTTGATGTCCTTTCCAATCGGCTGTACCATGATGCTCCAGCTCTTGCTCTTGCCCTTGTCTTTACAGAGCAGTGCTCCTTCATGGCTGTGAAGCTGGCCCCATCTCTTTGGGTATTGACCTCAGCACCACTTGCTTTCTTTGCCCATCTGTACTCCTTCCCACACCCCCCTCTGGACTTTCCTCTGGCTGCTTCCCACCCATCCACACCTTTTCTCTCTGATTCATCCATGGAACCCCCACACAGCTATGACTACCTCTCTGATCTTGGCAGAATTTGCATTTATTTTTCGATTCACCTGTATTTTTCAGTGGTATTTGTCCCCTGGATTTAAGTGCTTGGGCAGCAAAACCCACAGGCACTAGGTTGGGTGTAGCTCTCCTTCAGCTGGTTCATTCCCCAAATGAATAGGGGAATGCTGACCAAAGGAAAATGCAATTCAAGTCCATGTCCTTGACTTCAACTTTCCTTATTCTTTAACTTCTTTTTTTTCAGCATTACATGCAGGATCTGGTAGCAATGAGCCCATTTTGATCTGTCTCAATGATTTCTTTTGTATTTCTCATGGAACCCTGTTTTCTCACTTCTCGCTGTTCAGGTATCCCATCAGCTGTTTCTAAGCAGATGGTCTTTTTCATTACTGTTATCACTCATGAATACATTATTTTCCTCTACTTTCAACACTTCCTTCCTTTCAGTTTCCTCCTTGATTATCTTTAAGATGTCTTAGTGTTCTCCCAGGGCTAAGGTTGTGTGACCCCTGGATAAAATCTGGCTGAAAATACCATTATTTTGAGGATTAACATGCTCATGTTCTCACTGTTTTTCATCCTGTAGTTTACTCTTCACTGAGTCTTCAGTTCTATCTTCTTTCTTTTTCAGCATTATTTTGCGTTATTTCCTGTTGTGCTGCTGTCAGGCTTTTAAATCTGTTTTACTGCTTCTTTCCTTTGGCCTAAGTAAGCTTTTCCATCCAATCTACCTCACCTGAGAAAAATTTCTGCAGGTCTCCTGTTTTTCTTTCAGTTTCCTCCTCCTCTTAAACGCCACCCCCTCCCCCCCCCAAAAAAATCTGTTGTAGCATCTTTGTCTTCTTTCTTTCTTTCTGCCTTTATCCAATTTGCTCACAATTCCTTTCAGATTTGCTGTTGCTCAAGACAATAAGGCCAAAGCAAGTAATCTTAGGATCACTCAGATTATAAAGTGTAGTCTGTACATAAGCAATCCTACAAACACTGAAGATTTAATTTTGAACATAAGGTGGCACGGAAACAAATATTTGTCAGCGTATATGAATATGAAGAATAATAGTACATTAGTTCTGAAACACAAATTACTAAAAATGTGACACAGCCACTGAGTTGTACAGGACCCAAATTCCTGGAGATTGTGCAAGGCCACAGAGTTCAGTTGGACAAAACAGAACAAATCACTCCTAGTGAAGCAATAAGTCCCAATCACCTTGGTCCTGCTGAGCTGTGTGGCCTTGGGGAAGCCAGATGGTTCTGTTATACAAACATCACTTAGGGTTGAACATGACCCTGACTCAAATAATGGCATTCCTGGTAAGTAGGATTGTAGGAGTAAGTGGAGAACAGGGTGTTCATTATATAAAAGCAATGTAGGACACAAAGAAAGACAATTCATAATCTGAGTTTTCCCTACATTTTTGTTGCAATAAATCCAATGATATAGCTGTTTTAATTACACCTCTTGGTCAAATTGCAATAGAAGAAACATTTGATCTTTTTTTCTGTAACCGTAATTTGGTTTTCATCCACACATATGCAGAGGCACAATCATACTATATGAAGGCCTGCACAGTAATTTAGCATTCCAAGAAACTTTTTTCCTTCACTAGTACTTCCTATATTCTCTCAATAAGGACTTCAGCCTCAAGAGAAGCCTTAAGGTTTCTTTTGGTTCCACATTAGTATAGTTTCAAGAGTGATAACTTATAAACATTTCCTTCATAGTGTTGGCTTTTTTTTTTTTTAAGAGGGGGGTTGGTGGGTTGTTTGTTTGTTTTTGTTTTGTTTTGTTTTGTTTTCCCAAACAAAAGGAAGACTTCCTAAAGGATGATTATTTTGACTTCAGTCCAAACATGAGTTCTGTTTTCTCCATCGACCCAGATTTTCAATGACCTGCAAAGGTCACATGAAATCTTCATTTCTGAATCTGCAAAACGAGGAAATGAGTGATGTCCCGTTTAGAAGGCGTAGTAAATCCAAAATCAGTGAGACACAGATTCCTTGGTGATAGGACTGTGCAAGCATCTCAAATGACAGTGTATTAGGGGGTTGTAAAGGACTTCTTGTAAAGTGTACTTAGCTTTCAGTATCAGGAATTTCTCTTTCCCAAGTAGTTTTTATTACATATATACATAAAATTGCTTTGTGTAAATGAAGGATCTTTATGTATAGCCTTCTGTGTGCTGTGCTCACTTCTAATTTTATTATTTGCTTTATTCTCATTGTGAGCTAAAGCTGTGGAAATAAAAGGAAATGGTACCTCTTCAACAATTTGTTCCAGTAGTGTCTTTTTATATTTGAAGGTCTATCTTTATATATTTGAAGGTCTTTGCTGAGACTCTGTAATGGTGTGACATTTCTATCTTATTAATAAAAAATGAAAGGCAAAGTCTATTCTTCCTGTTTGAATTCAAGAATTACACGGGAATAATACACTTGTGTAATTTGGGATATGCTTTCAGGGTCAACATCCAGCAGCATTGCTAAAGGCGATGTCCGGATTTTCTTTCACAAAGGCACAAGTGAAAGAAATTAAATGAAACATCCATTATCTGGTCTACACCTGGAGGGTCACTGATTTACAGAGCTGGGAGAGCATCATCTTTTCACAGTAAATACCAATAGGGTGAATATTGAGGTTTGGGTTGGTTTCATTTTTTTCTCACAGGAATGCAGCTTAGGAAAAGAAACATTATTGTCTAAAGCCCAAGGACAACCAACATAAAACATTTTCCAGACCGAAAATACTTCATTACTTACCGTCTATCAGACAAGCTGCTGTCCTGCACTTAGCATCATGCTTCATTGTCTGACAGCACAGCTGGCTGGAGGCTGAAATTGAAAATCATTTTCCTTTGCTCAATTTCCTTGTAAACAGCAAAAGAATGGTGTTGATATGCCAGACTTCACTGGGAAAGTGCATTGTGAACATGCAAGATCTGTCTCCAGCGGTCTTAAAAAGAGGAATGTGATTTGATTCCTACTGAGATAAATCAGGACACCTTCAACTTTAACTTCATTTAGTCTTTGCTATGATAGACTTTAATTTTTCTCTACTGCACCAACCACGAATAACTAAGAATACTAAGGCAAGAGAAAGAAAAAGTGGTCTTATGCTGTGAAACCACTTAGCAGAGCTAAGTGAGCTATTGTAAATAGGCAATTTGTGAAGCATTCAGTCCAACAGAGCAATCTTGACCCATTTCCACTTCAATCGATATTAATGTCAATTTTACACAATCTGTAAATGCATGTATGCCTCTGTAATGTACAAGAATATTAAAACTTAGAACTCAGTATGCAGTCTTTCATTTTATTGGAAAGCATGTTGGTGAATTTGGTTTTCATCAATTTGAAACTGAGCAATCAAGTTAATTCTATTAGCACTTCATACAAGTATATTTCATAGTATTATTTCTGATAGATTGTTTAACTCTCAGTACTCAGGTGTGACCTCGGTGACCGACCATATTTCATTTTCCTTAGTATTAAATTGCACAAATAGTATAAAAGAAAGTAAAAGTGTACCTTTTGGGAGCACGATTCATGCTGCTTTAGTACATATTATGTTTTGTTAGTGTTTATTATACTGTTTAAAGTTTTAGACTACATCTTTTCTTCCTTTGAAGTCAAATGTGAAACTCCTTTTGCTTTCAGGGTAAGCTGTATTGGACCAATAAATCAGTGTATTTTCTCTGTGTAGCCTTGAATTTATTAAGATCTTTTACTTAATCAAAAAGAGAGTCATCTCTTAACTGCTGTAAGTCTGTTCAGCAGCTGATTTACTACAGGTTTGGTAGCTGAGAACACATGTGCAAAGTTCTTATAAAACAGCCTCCTGACTAGCTTTCCTCGACTAAAGCTCTATGCTCCTTGAGTTTCTTCAGATGGTCACTCAGTCTGCTGCACTGTGGTTGTGGAGCAGATTAAAGGCTTATATACATTCTATAGGATATGCTTTACAATGCTGTGCTCAAACTTTCTAGTCCCTCAGGGCCACTTGAGTGGAAGAGCTAACAAAGTTTTCACAAAAGGCAACTATTTCCAGAGAAATTGATGACTTACTCACAGACTCCATTTAGTACACAAGTAACTGCCTTCATAAATATTCATAAATATTCCAGAAATGCCAAGAACAATCCAAGAAAGAAAAGGGAATGCCTAGAGAAATGCTTTTAATAATGGTGCAGCTCAAATGTACTGCAAGTTCTCTCTATATCAAGCAGCCCAGTGTTTGCATGGATCTTTTACTGGGTCACAGAGCTGTAAATAAAATGTCACATCTTAGCATTTAATAAAAAACCACAGCATGGTCACTTTATCACTGCAGCCTTGATGTAGCAGGAACTCACAGGTATTTCTGAAATAAAGCTTTGAAGTAGTTATGGGAAATGGACTTAGGAAAAAATCCTGTCCATAAGTTTTGCAAGATCAGGTCTTAATCAAAGTCGCTGGACGGTTAAGATGCATTTTCCCTGCATATATGTTAGATCAGGACTGTGATTTCACTGTAAAGCACATTAATTCCTGTGTTCAGAGACAGTTTTGCCTTATAGCTGTGGACATTCCTTACTTTCAAAGTCAGAAAGTCTGCAGAGCTCTGAGAGACAGCTGAATTGTGATCTATGTGTTTAAAAGTGGCCTGATTATCTGTGGTAGATCGGCAAAAAATCTGAAATGAAACATTTGCAGAACAAGAACCCAAATGCAAGTCAGTGTAAGAGCACAATCATTTTAAAGCAAATGCATGTTCTAAAGAAGCTGTCTGGTCTGTAGCCATTTTCAGTGGCATGAGACTGAAACAGAAACATCTGCTTGAATTTACCAGCTATGAAGCTGCTATTGAGAAGAGTAAGTGAACAGTGAATAACAAAATTATTGATGCTTAGAGAAAGGAATTAAAAGCTTATGTGAATTTTACCTAAACAGAGAATAACTCCTTTCATTGAAGCATTTTCAAATCTAGTTTAAAATTATATAATCCTTTATATATTAAGAACTTGTCTTTGCTGCAAAAATAACCAATGCATTGCTCTTAATTTGAATTCCATCTACAAACTAAGCCCTTCCATTCAATGTGGTAATATTCTTGCACACAAGTTAACTGGCCCTTTGGGAGGTATAGGCTACAGCTCAAGCAGGGATGCTGCTAATCCATTTAAAATTTATCGTGTCTCTTCACAGCCACGGCTTCTTTTGCTCCAGCTAAACTAATTCAAGAAGCAATAAACTCAAAAATAACTAGAGGTAGAGGTGGAGAGAGGAGATGAGTCTTCCTGGGATGATACTTGCTCTCTTAAGAGGAGCTGCTGTCACTGAGATGTGTCCCATCTCCTGCTTGTGTCATAGCTTTGACAATAAACCCACTTAATTCTTCCCATCTGCTCTGCAGGCTCTCTGGTGTGTTGGCTGGGGTTCATTCAGCCACTCAGGCAAGTATTAGGCATTTGAGATGCCAGGATATCAGAAAACACCACGGGGTCACAGATACAACTCAGAGACTGGGAGATGTACAAGAACTCTCGTGCTCTTCAGGGCAGCAGCCAGAGGTGAGGTGGGTACACTTGGGACTTCTCAAATGGCATCTGCTGCTGGTGTCTGAGCAACTGAATTAAGCCCTTTGTGTCTGTTGATGACAAAGGGAGTGTAGATGCTTTGATTTAGGTATCCAGGTGTTTTGATCCATAGCTGACTCCCACCCTGACAGAGGTATTGCTTCCAACTGCCTCAGCAGGGCCTGCTGTAGCTCATGTATCAAATCTCCCAGATGTCTCAACAGATGATTAGAAGTTTTAGACACAGACTATGGTAAGAATTACAGGAATAATATTCTTTTATTATTTATTCATATTAGAGAACTTTTATTATTTCAAGTATTTCGTAAGTATTAAATTCCAGGGATTGCTGAGGTTGTCCAGACAGGTCACATGAATAATGCAGGCAGTGGAGTAGATGCTGCTGCCTCAGCTTATTGCAGTGGGATGGTGACCACTGCTGTGATCAGGTCTGAAGGCTCACAAGCCTTTAAAAGAAACGTCAAGTTTTCTTCTACATAGAGGATTTCCCACATTATCCACAAACACAATCAGTTTTTCCTGTTGCCTTCCACTGCCACACAACTTCCCGGCTTCATTGCAGGGTCAAGGTGTCTTCTGGGGTGTTGGTGGCCAGGTCCTGCTGTGCTGGTTTCAGATGTCATTGTCTCCAGTCTGGGATATCTGCCGAGTTGATATCCCTGTACCTGCAGAGGAAAATCGATGCTTGGATCTCACTCCTTCAGGCCACACTTTGGTATGTCAAGTCAGCTTTAACATGGTTCCGAAATTGCGTTTGCTTTGAAGTAGCTTTGCAATCATCAGACACTTGTGTACACAGACCCCAGGAGGCTGGGGCTTAACCCACATCTGGATACTGCTTAAGCTACCAGGAAAGGAAACACAGGAAACTTTCACGGGGAGTTACGGAGGTTTCTCTGCCAGCACAATGGACAGGTGTCTGAAAACCACAAAAGACTGTGAATGGCCTCTTAGTTTTCCCTGGAAAGGCCTCAGAACAGCAGGTGTGGAAGTCCCCGAGGACAAGAGCCAGCAACACCCGCGCAGTGACAGCAGACACAGCCTTGCAGACAACCCAGCAGACACGGGACTTTAACGATTCGCTGACAATTTGCAAATGTAGGATGAATTCACAGCACGTCTGCTTCCAGGCTTTTGTAGTTCAAATGAAAGATTTCACACATTTCTAGGAAGTGCCCCCCGATGGAAAAAGGGTGAGGCATTTGGAAGCCAATACACAGAATGTGATAAACTTCAATTAAAACAAAATAACAGGAAAGATAAAACCAGGTTTTGGTTGGGGGTTTTTTGGTTTTGGTTTTGGGGTTTTTTGTTGTTGTTGTTGTTGTTTGATTTTTTTGTTTTCTTTTTTTTGTTGTTGAGTTTTTTTCTGCCTTGAAAGGAATTTGGAAATCATATTCCACTGGAGTGTAAACAGATTTTCTAAGATTATTTATTTGTCACTCTGTGGACATTTGTGATGGTTATTTCTGCTGTGGAATGGTTGCAGGATGTGACATACGACAGAAAATTACGAGAAAATTAAATGGGGTTTTTTGTTGGTTTGGTTGGGGGGGGGGGGTTTTTTTTTTTTTTTTGTTTTTTTTGGTGTTGTGGTTTTTTTTTTTTTTTCCCAGAAGAAAGATATTTAGGTGGTAGATCTAATGGAGGAAAGGCATTCCTAGAAAACAATGCACATCAGAAAACAAAACTGAATTTGCTCACTCACTTTTGTTTTCTAAACATGCACCAAAAACCCATAAAAGCAAAGTGTAACTTAAAGATGCAGAGGGAAATGAAAATGATACCTTTTGAATCAAGCAAACAGAAGCAGTTTCTTTTCTTCAAGGAGAGCCTTAGAAATAAAGGCATGTATTGACATATCTGGTTATCATTTCGTGTCTGATTGTGAACTAAAAAAAGCTTAGAAACTCCATAGCAGTTCTAACAGTAGAAAATTCTCATTGAGCTCAAGCAGTAGAGATCACTGAATCTCTAACAGAATATCCTGGGCTCTATTTCCATTTTTAATTTGCTGACAATGTCTCATTTATGAAAAAGGAGCCATTTTAAATTCTTTCAAGAACTGAGTGATCCTGAATTACTCAGAAGAATCTTTCTTCAGCATTTCTTGTTTAGAAAGGCAATGATAAGCATTCCATAGGTTCTCAATATGCACTAAAAAGGAAAGAATATGAGGGATTCTTTTGGACAAAACAGTGTAGATGTCATACATCAAAAATTAGTTATCAACTAATTATTTATAATATGTTTAAGTATTAATTATTTAGGTGATAGACAGCAGCAGAACTATGCAGTCTAGAGCTGATTGTGACATCTCAGAAGATAAATGAGTTACAATATTTAGGTTAAACAAAAAAGAACCATTATAATAATATACGCAATGAGCAAAGCACCGCATTTTCTAGTTAATGCCAAAACCCAAATTCACAATGAAGTGTTTGTGGAACATTAAAAGTATAATTTAGCATATCTGAATAAATTATTTTCTACTATGCAGTAAAAACAGAGAAACACATGGCATAGATTATATGCCCAAATGCTTTAAAAATTCTTGGAGAGGAGGCTGCTTGGCAACTTTTGTACCAGCTGGAAGAGCGAGAGCCCAGCTGGCTTGGCAGCAGCCACCATTCTGTGCCTGGCCTGGCGGGCGGCCACTGCCACCCTGGCATGTCCCGTGCCCCTCCCGTGCGTGTCCCCAGCAGCCCTGGCGCTGTCACTCACCCCGGCATTGTCACTCACCCCGGCGCTGTCACTCACCCCAGCATTGTCACTCACCCCGGCATTGTCACTCACCCGGCACCGGCAGTGGGCTGCCACAGACACACTCCTGAAAAAGGCTGAATGATGGTGCTGAGGGATGCAGGGTTTTGGGGTTCTTTGGCATTAAAATCTCTTGAGATTGCGAAGGGATGATGAGAATTCAAGGGCTGGTGCCACTCAGAGGGAAGGGGAAGATGAAAAGATTTGTCCAATTGTTTCAAAACCTTGCTCACATGGAAGTAGGATGCAAACAAATGAAAAGTAATCATTTGCCTGTTTTATGGCCTTTAATCTAAGCATTACAGGACTGTTAATACATTGGAAGTAAGCTCCCCATGGTAGCATACTGATGTTGTCAAGTTAAAGAAATAAATGTAGTGACATTACATCAGAAAGAACTCCGGTTTGGGAGAGGTGAAGGCTGTACCCAGCTTCAGGTCGAATAGTGAAAGCAGGATACCAATAAACAGCCACATTGTCTCCTTTGATCTCTCTAGTGGAGGAAGGGAAAGTCCCAAATTAGGGAAATTGGCACCTTCAGGACTTCTGAAGCTCGAGTGTAAATAGAAAAATAATCCAAAATGGGTCACCCTTTGTTATACAGTGAGAGAGATCACCAACAAGAGAGAAATCTTTCTGCAATTAAGCATTGTTCTATGTCTCAAAGTTCCTGCTTTTTTGTTGCGTTCCTTTGACAAACATTGTAGTTATCCATCCTTCCCAGTGCCTCCCTAATGCTGAACAGTGTCTTTCCAGGAAATTAAAACAAATGCAGTCACAGTGATCTAAGCTTGGGTTTAATCCCTCCCGGCTCGTTTCCCAGCACACCTGCTCTGATTGCACTCTGGTTATCAGCTCCCCCAGCTCCTCCGCACAGCCAGCAGTGCCTGAGAGGTGAGTGGTTGGGGGGCTTTTCATGGGTGTGGGTAGGAGCTGGCAGAGGAGTGAACAAACCTGGAGTCAGGGGGGATTTAATTCCACCTAGTGGAGTGATGGCAGGATGTTACTACATGTTCCTTCTCATGCAGGATAAGCAGTTGAGGTGTCAAGGCATGGGCTAGACTCGATGATCCTAAAGATCTCTTCCAACCCAGTGATTCTGTGTGATGGTCTCTTTCAAAGAGCCCCATCAGAAGGCTGTGCTGATTCAGGGGAAACCACAGACACCAGAAGGCAGAGCCTTTCAGCACAGCTCTCCTTGAGAAAGTTTTAGTGGTTTGACTGCTTTTGTGGTGTGGGTGCTTTGATCTTCAGGGGGTGTCATCAGACCTCCCCCTCCTCCCACAAACCCTGACCCGATGGCAGAGGTATGGACCTCGTACAGTGATAGTGCCAAACCTCGCCTGCTCCACATTGCACAGGAACTCTCCCTGTTCATATGAGTGAAAGAGCTGTGCAATAGCTCAGCCCAGGATGAAACACTGTGTTATCTGTTCCGAATACCTGCAGAATCTGAAACATACCATGTCACCACTAATTCCCATGGGAGCGAGAATTTGCTCTCCTCTGTTTTTTTATATGTGAACATGTCCAGACCAAAATCCAGAGGTTGGATTCATTAAATTGACAATAAAATATGTTCTCAAGGAGGAGTATGTAATGCTTTCACACAGACTGAAATACTATTTTTGAATTGGACTCACAAATTTATTTTCATTTGACTTTCAATGATATTTAAGCACCCATCTCTTTGAAAGCAGATCTTTGACTTTTAAATAATTTAGTCTCTGCTGAAAATTGTATCCCATCTGCTGGAAAATCTTGACTCATGAAGTCTTTTATTTACAGATTTTCAAATTAACCAAATATTTCTCATATTTCTAATACTTTCTTTCCTGAATACCTTCATGATTATAATGCAGAATGAACAATTACACCATACCCTTTGCATAGTCAAGAAGAGTATGGGCTTGGTTCTTAGCAGAATACTATGAGACCCTGGAAAGGCTGACCATAATGGACAGTTTTGGAGCACTGAAACCATGTATTCTTGCTATTCCAGGACTTGGCCTCTGACAGCAAGGCCACCAAGGGTCAGGATTTACTGGTGTAGGTGTTGATGCAAATGGCTTTTGGACCCCAGTCAGTTTGTGCTGTGCCATTAGGCATGGGGGTGTGTGTTTTGCAGCAAATTAGTCTGCTTAGTGGCCTACTAAGCACACTACTTAGTTATGATAAACTATAGATTAGTGAATGTAAAATAATGGTGATCTACTCCCTTTTTAAAGGAGTACATAGAGTTGCACTGACATTTTACCAGTGAACTATCCCTGATTAAACTGCAAGCTGCTCTCCTTTACCTCTGTGTGATCATAAAGTTAGGTTTTATCTTTGTGTAAGTGCTGTATCTTGATATCCACCACACACAGATCTGTTGCATTTTCCCATGTTATCTGAGGCATATCACACTGTACTCATAATGAAGTCAATGGGGACTTTGCTTTGGAATTGAAAAAGAAAATAGAAAAGGACTGGGCATCATGTAAAATAAACAGTAATGTTAGCTTCTTTAATACCCACTGCATCACATTATAATTTAAATATTTTCTTTTAAAATTGAAAGTTGTAGCAATCCATATTTAACTTTTATCTTAGCTTCAGTGGTAAAATTCTCCTCTCATGTTACCTCTGAATTACAGAGGCATGAAAGAAGAATTAGGCTTTGATATTTGAATTCATTACTAAACCCAAGATGCAAAAATCTGATATTTTCTGGATTATATTTAAGTGTAGAGGGCTGCTGTGCTACTTCTCAATTTCTATAGTTAAATCCCTCTATACATATCACTTATATGTGATATACTAAGGTTTTGGGTTTTTTTAAATTGTGGATTAAAAGCCTCACTAAAATACTGCAAGGGTCCTTCAAGAGTTATGGGGAGTAGTCAGGGGCATTCCCATCCTTTTGAAATTGACAGTCAGAAAATGATGTAATTACAGGAGAGTGTCTGCAAAGGACAGGGAGTGGCTGTCTGCATTAATTGTTCATTTCACCCATTCTTTCAACTAAAGTCAAGGTGAACACTTTCAGCCAGCGTGACTTTTGCCTTTTCTCACTTTTCCACACACACAGATCGGTTCTACTGTGATGCAGGACTGGAAAGAAAATAGGCAGATAAGCCAGAGAGGATTCAAATACACATCTAGAAGATATTTAGAATCATAAGATCACAAAATCCTTTATGTTTTTGGAAAAGACCTTGAGATCAGCAAATCTCACCACTAACCCAGCACTGCCAAGTCCACCACTAAATCATACCCCCAAGTGCCACATCTACATGTTTTTTAAACACCTTCTGGAGTAGTGACTTCACCACTTCCCCATGCAACCTGTTCCAAAGATTGAAAACCCTTTACATGATGAAACTTTTCTTTGAAAACTTTACATGATGAAACTTTTCAACCTAAACCTCTCCTGGTACAACCTGGGGCTGTTTCCTCCTTTTCTCTGGAAGAAGAGGCTGACCTCCACCTGGCTACAGCCTACTCTTAGGTGGTTGTAAAGAGTGATAAGTTCTCCCCTGAGCCTCCTTTTCTCCAGGCTAAACGACCTTCAGCTGCTCCTCACCTGATCTGTGCTCCAGACTCTTCACCAGCTCCATTCCCCTTCTCTGGACCTGGCCCCAACACCTCAATATCCCCTTTGTAGGGGCCCAGAACTGAACCCCTTGAACAGGTTCGAGGTGCAGCCTCACCAGTGCCCAGTACAGGGGGACAATCCCTGCCCTGGTCCTGCTGGCCATATTCTTTCTATCCAGCAAAACAAACTAGGTCCTAAAGCCAAGAGATTTCTGAGAGCTTTTAACTGTGCCCCAGACAGCAGTCAGCTGCATTTTCAGTCATCTAAATGGCCTTGAGCCGTGGTGGCAGCCCCAGCTCAAGGGGTCCTGCTAGAGTAAGCAGCTGGCAGAGCAAGGAGAGCACGCTGCTCTGAGCACAGGCTGAGGACAGGCTGAGCCACAATTGCTTTAGAAGCAGGGAATGACATCTCTCAGCCGTCCTTCTGCTGACAGAATTCCGTCTGTATAAGAGTAGAGTTCTTCATGTGACTTGACTATCTAGAACTTTATAATCCCCCAGCTCCCATTGTATGACAGATTGGATGAATCCTAGTACAAGGTGCTTATCCAGTATTATCTGCCTGACAGATAAATGCTTTGATTAAGTGGTATTAAATGCAATTCTTTTTCCATAGGCAGCTGATCATTGGCTGTCCATGTCCTCTTTTTCTCAGGCCCTGGAGCCATCTCATTTAAGGTTTCATTCTTCTATACTTCTCACAGGCCAGGCTAATTGCTTCTCCAGACAGCAGGCTCTGCTTCCACTTCTTGCAGGCTTTTTGAAACAGCAAAAGAAAGTTAACAGGTGCCAAAATATTCAGTGATATTAACGTTTGAGAAAGTTCTTACTCATGTCAAAACTTATGAAAATTCATCTGATTCATAAACTTGTCTTATGCACGCCTGTGCATTGTCATATTTGCAGGTAAATCTAATGCCTTGTTTATACCATAAAAAGACAGCCAGGATCCTTTTCTCATTGCGTGACAATCTGACCATTTACACGTCTGCTTTCTCTATATGGATAGCAGATCCTAACATATCTAATGCCTTAATGCATCAATATACTACAATAAGAAGATCAAAAGAATTTGCACCATTATCTGGGCATCACTGCTTGAAATACAGCCCCCTGATTTAATCATATTTGCAATACAAGCATTTCCTTGAAAGGGGCATATCTGTGTTTTAAAAAAGGCTGGATCTGGCACTCGATGCCATAGTCTAGTTGAGGTGTTAGGGCATGGGTTGGACTCGGTGATCTTAGAGGTCTCTTCCAACCCAATCATTCTGTGATTCAGTGCTTGAGACATCCTTGTTACAAAAACAACAGCAAATGATCAAGTTTTTCAAAGTCTGCAGAGATAATATTCTCTAGATGCACTGAGCAAAATTTTATTAATGGCTTGTTTCTCTTCACACAGTCACAGGAAAAGTGGTACTCTCTTAAAAAAAATACAGGTTTTTTTCTACTTTTTATGCCCCACTCCAATAAAGGGTATATATACCTATAAATGAGGTGACAAAGCATCCTTGAGATAGATTTCTTCCTCCACCTAATCTGTTGCAGAGTTTTACGGGATTGATGCCAGAATACTTGTCAAACAACAGTTCTGTCTTAGAATGTTCAGGGGTTGGAACGGAACTTTTAGGGAACCCAAGCCCCTGCCATGGACAGGGATAGCTCCCACTAGACCAGGTTGTCAGAGCCCCATCCAAGCTGGTTGTGAACACTGACAGGGTTGGGGCATCCACAGCATCTCTAGGCAACCTGTTCCAGTGCCTCACCACCCTCAAGAGTAAAAAATTTCTTCCTAATATCTAACATAAATTTTCTCTCTTTCAGTTTGTACCCCTTACTCCTTGTCCTATCACTGTGGTTCCTAATGAAACCAAAAAGAGACTGCCAGGAGAGTGCAAGCTTTGACTGACACGGTCTCTGCTCAGGTGCAGCTGGGTAGGCTGGAAGCATTTCATTCCAATCTGAGCTATAAATATGTGTTTCAGATTTGAGTGGAGAACAAGGAACTTTGGTGAGCCACGCAGAGCTAGAGCTGCCCTGTTGCACTGTTGTTCTAAAATCCTCTGACAAAAAGCAATCTCTGAAATTACTGATGCCTTCTGAAATAAATCCAGAGAGCGGGGCACTGGTTTAATTCTGGCACCTGAAATGGTATCTTCTGGAAATGCACTGAAATCTTTATTGTGACTTGTCATCACAACTTATATAGTCAGCACAAGGAAATACAGGAATATTAGATTTTAAGTAGTCCCTTGTTTTTTCATGGCTTAAGCATAAACATCATTCTTTTTAGTTCCCCTGGCGCTTCAAATAATTTAGAAGACAAGGAGGATGGTGAAACAATAGATGAACTGCCTATCCCAGTCCTCTCACTGTTTGTGTTGGCTGCATGCATGCAGAAGTGGGCATGATACCAGCTTAAGGACAGGTTATTCAAATCTTTTTCCACTTGCCAGAGAGTTCTGGGAGCAGCTGTGTCTTAACCACAAAATCATTACTACAAGACTACTGTTGAACAAGCATTAAAGCAGTCTTATGCTCTCTCAGAAATGAGTAAAGTGGATGGTCTCTGAGACCTTTGAGCTTACCTGTCATCTTTACAGGTGGCTGAGATGCAACCTAGGGAAAGAGGGGCTGGCCCAGAGGTTTGTGGTACTTCATGGTCCCTTCACAGACATCTACATATCTACATATCTATATCTACATCTACACAATGGTTGGACTTGATATCTTAAAGGTCTATTCCAACCTAAACAACTCTATGATTCTATATATATGTACATGTGTATTTGTAAACAAAAACTTATGTGTGTGTATTTCCTGTCTATGTAAGTTAAAGAGGATGATCAATGCAGGCAGGGAGGGAAAAGGAAAAAAAAAAAAAAAAGAAAGAAAGGCAAGATTGTCATCAAGGCATTTGATAATATGAACAGGAGTTTCATGATAACTAACTTCATGATAGTTGGTATCTGATGGAATCTGTTTAAGAATTACTTTGCTGGAAAGCCATTAAGGGAAGTCAGCCAGATATTAGGTAACTTAAGACTGCTTGGGAAATCAAAACAAAGTTACAGGGCCATTAGCTCAGTGTTATGCTTTTGGCGGGAGAACAGACTGTGGAGAAGGGGCCTCCAAGTCGCCCAAGTGGATTTTTTTCCTCCCTCATCTGTTCCACTGGGGACACAGGTTGTTTGGAGAGAATGCTGTCATACACTCTCTGCCAGAGGAGGGAGCAGAGGCATTTCAGCTGCCATGCCCACCTGGCCATCTTTGCCACCCACTGTGTCCCCTGGGGCCTCTTGTGCAGAGGAGGGGCACGGCTGCGCAGGGCTGTGCCCGCCCTGTGCCGGTGCAGGTGGGACAGGAGTGACCTCTTCTGTCTCCACTCCTGTGTTTGCCACCAGAGGGCACAGGAGCTCAGGGCTTGGGCTCACCTCGTCCTCCTCAGGAAACCCTCCAAGGAGCCGTCCAGGCGCTTCTCCCCAGCTGCACGTCCAGGTTCCGGTTGTCCCAGCTTCTCCTTCCATCTTTGCCTTCCCCCTGAGATGTGCCCACATAACATTTCCAAACTGCTGCACACATGAAGCCCATAAACCAGGGGACACACTGGCTGTTGGAGCAGCACATTGGCCACTTCGGCTCTCGGTGGGAACGCTTTGCCAGCTGAGCTGAAATTCCAGCTGTGCTGGCTTTCGGCATGCTGAGTCTGTAAACATCGCCACATTCTTTTGAGGATGAAAGTAGGCTAGAGATAAAGCAGTGAGTTTATCTTCAAACCAGCTCATGGATTACCTCTGCTGTTTCAGGGCTTTGCTACCTGGTGTTGGTGCAGTGCCTGTCTGCTTGCAATTCCAGTGCCTTGCACAGTCTAAGGGCCCCACTGATTGGGAAAGATGGAAAAGATCTGAAAAAAATGAACTTAGACATTATTATAAACTGCCATCATAAAAAGCATATTTTCTTGTTTCAGGGTGGTTACTCAGGATAACTGTATTTGTTAGTGCCAAGGTAGTGCTGCCAGGCTTCCCTGGTATTCTTAGAGCATTCTGTTGAATTGTACAGAATGGAGAGAAACCTTTCCCAGCCCAAATCTGAGCACTCAGGAATTTTGCAGAAACTGCAGGTCTATTTCTATTATGTGGAGGAAACCTATTTAATGGAGCAGTTTAATGCTGCTGAGACTTCTGGAAGCAGTAAAATACTGTTACACAAGGATCTAGATTTGTTTGAGCGACTCCAGTTCCTGCTTTACTCATTGAAATATTAAAGGCCTGTCTGCATGGGCAGTTTATAATTCTACAAACTGTGGTTTTGCTATAAAACTATGTCTGGTGAACTGTTGGAGACTTATAGTACAGTAATACTTACTTTGTACATCTTCATTCCCATGTATTTTGGTGGTCCCCTTCCTGCCTTTCTCTCACTTTATGCCCTGTGCCAGCCAGTTGCTTTAATTAACAATGTGTTACTCCCTGTTTAAACAGTAATGCCTTCCTTCAAGCTACAAAGGTCTTCTAATTCCCCCTCCTCACTTCTCCTGAGGTGCCAGCATACATACACATAAGGACCATCAGGGAGATATCCCAGCATGGGCTCCAGGGTGGGGCAGTGGAGATGAGAAAGGACTGGGCTGGCTGTAGGACTTGTATTGGCTGAGTGAAAGAACAGCAGGTTCCTAGTGCTTTGTCATGGACACTGATTTACTATTCAAAGGGAAATGCAGGGACTCTCACCTGTTTTCTGCTACATATCTTTTGGCACAGCACAGGGAGGATGACAACATACATGGTGCAGAGGAGAGGATCACCAGCCCTTGGGCCTGAAGCTGGTGGAAATCCGTACCCCATGAAAGCAGGTGCTTGCTCTGAAGGAACAGCCAACTGTGCTTTTGGACACAGGCAAAGCACACCAGTGTAAAGCAATCACAAATGCAGAAAGTCATTTAGGTATAAATCTTGCACAGCAACCCTGCTGTCTCTGACTCACAGACACATAGATGCTTTTGGAGATTGAAGTCTGCATGATCATTTGTGGCATGTATCTTGTCAGGCACCAGGATCTCTCATTTACTCTGCACAAGACCTTTTGGTCAATCACTCAGCAGAGTTATCAGTCCCAAGAGGCTCATTTTGAGAATAAATGTGAGGAATCACTGGAAAAGGCAATTGGCCAAATGCTGGTTAAGAATCCTCTAGGTTGGCCCTACCAGTGCTTTAAATTGGGATTATTTTTACCTGATTAAGTCGTTATGACAGTAACTCAGCTCAGGCAAGGAGCCAGATGAGATACCCAGTGACCCTGGCTGGACAGCTTGTCTTCTGCTGGTTAGTGACCGCCAGACATACCTGGAAACCCTTACTGGTTGTTACCTGTCCTGTTTAAATTACACTGCAAGGTGCACTCCAAGGGCAGTGAACATATGGATTTTATGCTGGGGACTGTGGGAGGATCTTCACAAGGGAGCAGGAGGCTATATCCAGGTATACTGCTATGGTTTGATCAGGACATTTGTACAGTGCAGTGCTCTCAGCCATCTCAGGGCTTGGTGTGTAAAACTCTTTTAAACTAGCTAACACAACTGGAGGCTCCTGTTTCGAAACACAGCAATTGCACTGATTTATAGCTTTGGGAAAACTAAGTGAAATCATTTGAGTTGGTTGGGAACTTTGTCTTTAAACAACTCTTTATTCTTTATNTTTGTTTTTTTTTTTTTTTTTTTTTTTTTTCTTCCCTGGCTTTTGGAAATCACTGATTAGTTGAAATCAAAATGTTTTGTGACATGGGTGGGTTTTGGCAAACAGAGAGGACCCATGCAGAGTTCTGAGGAAACCCTTCCTGCCAGAAAATCAGCTACCCTCAGAAAACTATTTGGTTTCTTGACAACTCATTTGGCTCATGGTCGGGGTGCATGACTCTAGTGCAACTTTATGTACAGACTGGGCTTCCTCAAAATATCTGCTTGGGCTAGTACTGCTATGTGGGATTTCACCCTTCAGCTTGGGGACATTGTGGTTTTCAGGCTTCCTGGCCCTGGGTTAGGAACTTGCAAGCTAAGGGAACTTCTTTTCCCATAGTACACATATCTCAATGATGGTTCCACAGTTTCTCTTTGAAATATATGAACACAACGACTGCCATTGTAAAAAGCCATATGGACGAAGCTGCTGCTGACAAATCATCACAGCTTCGTACAGAAAATGTCTTTGCAGTCTATTGGCAAAACAAACAAATAAAATATGGATATACAAACTGAAATGTCTTCTGCTAAAACCTGTTCTATGGATACTGTAGGGCTCTGAAGTGGAAGTGTCATTGCAAGAATGATCTGTTCAGTGTTAGCCACAACAATGAGATCACTATGTCTTTGGAGAGATAGCCTTCTGAAAAAGTTTTCTAAGGCTTGTAGGTGGAATAAAGAGCCCATTTACAACCCTCCATGGGAAGAAGAACAAGGTTAAGCAGCACAGGGTATGAAATTTCTTCTGGGACAAGAAACTACTCTTTTGAGCTTAGATGGGACTGAAATGGTACATTATGATCACTGTTTTTTCGGAGGTTAGCTTCATCCCCAGCTCTTCTCACACGATGCATTACACAGGGTTTGTCTGCACAGCAGAATCCCCCTATGATTTTATCGAGGTCTGGCATCCCTGCACTGGCAAGCCAAGGTGGCAATAGCAGTAAAAATTACACCATACAAGCTTTAGAAGAAGCATTTAAGTAAAGTCTATTACCAGCGTTTCTAAAGCATGTGAACCCTGTTATTAGCAGATGATAACATTCAGGTTTCTGCATTTTCCCGGCCATTGTCCTCCCTGGCAGGCAGATTACAGCAATTCAGACCCCTTTGTTTGGCTGAGCAGAACTGCTTCTATTGAGAGCTTTGCCCAATCTCGGAAAATCATCAAAAAAAGGAATTAATTTGGACTCAAGCTAATTGAGGTTATCTTGAGGAAAACAGATAGATATAAAGAGGTAAATCCGTGCAGGGGATGCTTGCATCTCTTTGTCATGCTTTCTCTGTTTTCGAAAAAGAATGAGTGCCTTCAGGTGTGCTAAATCATTTGTTACCTAATTCTTGCTGAAATGGCTTTATTTTCCTTTGGGGTTGAAGTGGCATTCGATGAGAGCCTAAACAAAAAACTGAAAAATATTCTGCTAAGTAGATGATCAGCCATATTTCCTACCGATTTTTCTTTGCTCCAGCTCTTCATACAACATTCTGCCATTTATAGTGATAATTTTTTTCCAGCTGACCTATCTACAGCATAGCATATTTAGTTTGATGACAGTATTTATTACATAATATAAAAGATGTGTGTAGGAGCCAGGAATGGGGAAACACCTGGAATGAAGTCAAATACAGTCAAACTAAACATCTGATTGTCTAGCTCAATCTTGCAGTTCTCATTTAAGTGAATTCTTTGGATGAGAACTGGGACTGAGTAAACTGTAAAACGAGAAGCCTTAATCAGATTTCTGTAGATTGGAATTGATCTTTAACAGGTTTTCTGTGTAAATGGAAAACCATCACTATTGTAGGTGTAGCCTTTTTGAAGTCTGACAATTGCAGACAAATCCTGCTTTGATGTTACCTTAGTATGCAAAATGGTTTGTAGTTTTCCCTCTGTCTATTTTTTTTTTTTTGGAACAGTGTAATAATCCAAAATGACATTATTAAATACAGATAGATTGGCCAACCAGAGACAGTTTTTCCAGAGGTAACTGACTCACAAGTAATTGCATTGGCAGGAGTGCTTAAAATCAGAGAAATCAGAGAAATGGAAAAAATTCCTTAAATCAGGATATTCCAACCTGTAAAGAGAGACCTGGCATGAATTTACAGACTCCAACCAAGTGTTTTATTGGCAATGCAAGAACTTGTTCCATGATCAGTGAAACTACTGAAGCTTCACATCCACTGAATTTGTGTCTTGTGATTACATTTTTTACCTGTTTTCTAATGCCTTAAGTTCTGGAGTATTCATAAAAAATCATAATGTAAATTCTCTGATATCAAACAGGAGGAGAGCTTCCACTGCAGTATTGATAAGTCTCTCTCCTCTTTGCAGTTATCAGGTTTTTTCAGTCTACAAGAGCTCAGAAAACTTTAATCCTCTATCCTGTTGAAGATAAGATTGAATTGGTTTAGAAGTGGAACATATATTTGGATGATCACACAGATAATCATCACTCCCTCAAGCCATAAACACACTGCATAATTATCCAGATTGTGTTCCTTTATGACATCCTGCTACAAATAGTTCCAACTACAGACCATTAGTGTGCCTACCAAACTGATTAAAGCACTAGAAACTATGATAAGGATTTGCTAATTACAATATGAAAACTGAGATAAAGATATCACTGAAAAAAAATTTCCATCTTTAAATTTAAATTCCTAAAAACAATTATAGTATAACAAAAATGTTAAATGAAGGATTGCTGTCTGAGACAGCAACACAGTACAGTATAACTAGCACTGAATGAAGAAAGCTCAACCAGGACTTGTGTGCAGAGGACACCACATGCGTATATGCTCCACTTGATTAGGAGCTGCTGGTCATAACCCCAACCTGCCACTGGTTTCTAATCAGTATATGGTATTAACCATATTATATTAACCTTTTACACACCATCCAGAGTGTTGTTATTAGGAAAACCAGTTTGCTTACTTTAGTAGAAAGTGAGCAATACTGATGGTTAAATGAATGGAGTTAAATGATGATTTGTTGACTACAGGTGGTTGATAGCAATATAAATTTCCCCACTTGCATTTGTTGATAAGCAAAATCATAGTAATTTTGCAAAATAAATAAGAATGTATTTTGGAAAGGTCTGCCACATCAAAGTTCTCCATTTTGTAATAAGAAGCATCTAAATGTCTAACTGGTGCATAATTAAGAAATATTCAGGTCTGAATGTCATAATCTTTACAGTTCTTTTAGACAGTTTTATATGGTTGAATTTGAGATTGTTTAAATTAAATTATATGCTTTATTAATTAAGTGCAACAGTATTTATCTCAATTATGTGTGGAATGGGTTGGGAAGCTGAGACATAATTGAGTAGAACACACACAGACTTGAGCCAGAGCAGAAAGGAAATGCTAGTTTAATGAAGAAATTTGCATAGTAACACTTCATCATCTGCTGATATGGAGTTGTCTACAGTGCTACTGTGTCTGCTGTGCACAGACACAGATCTCATCTTTGTCTTCTGCTGGTGATCCTCTTGCTCAGGAGACAGCTGGACAGAGCCTACCAAGGATGAGCTTATGCCCTCATGTGCCCATATTTGCATGAGAAATGCACATGAGAACATGATGTCTGAAACAGATGCATTTTGTGGGAAAAATTGTCATGTCTCAGCCCTGAGAAGGCAAGGAAGATGTTCTTTTATGATAATATATGAGTACTGAAGGCCCACCTGATTACTGTAGCATGCTTGCAATAAATTTCTTGTCACAGTCTCATAGAAGTTATAAAAGGGCCAAAAGACATATAGGGGACAAAACTGAATAGTTGACACCAGACTGCCTCTTTGCAAAATGTCTGAGAACTTTAAAAGACATTGGCAAGACAGGAGAAAGCCTGCGCCCAACAGAGATCAAAAGAAGTGCAGCAGCTTAAAAAGGGAACTCCTACAAGAGTGGCTGTAAAGTTGTTTGTGGGAATAACTCTCCTTTTGGTCATCTAATTGGGTGTCTGAGAGGGCTGGGACAGCCACAAAGGGATGTAGAATGCATGCTAGGGATTTTAACATGCTTTTTTCCTCTACATAATTTAATCCTGTGGTTACGTTAAACAATATTTTGGTCTGCTTAGTCCCTGGTTTTCACACAGATTTTCAGAAAGGAGATACAGCTGGTGTCTGAGCTTGGTCAGAGCTACTATACCCACAAATCCTAACCTAAAACCAGGAAGTATGCTAGATTTCACCTCTACCAGTACTGTACTTACAGAAGAGGAGTAAAAGAAGGCATTTTGGGACACCATGCACATACTGGCACCTTGGTTAATGCCACTGATAATGTATTGTTTTCTCACTGTCCATACTATCAGTTAAAATTTCAGTGCTGATGAGCTTTTCATTATAAGGAAAATTAATTGACATGCACTTGAAATGTAGATGTTATTTTCAAAAGGATGGACCTTTTGCATATATCTGAATTAATAAAAGATTACCCCTCCTTGTACTCATTGTCTTTTTTTTGGTGTCATAACAAAACAAACCACAGCAATAACAACTCTTTAAACAAGGCCTGGAAGATCACTCGAGGTCTTTGCTCTCATAGTTACTTAACCCACTTGACTCTGGGTGCTAACTTCCATCAGATATTTCATGTATTTACTTTCACTAGGCCATGATAAACTTGGGCAAATAACCAGCTGTTTGCACTCCCTGGCAAGGGATGGTAACTCCAGCTGAAAACTCCTCACACCTTTGGCAAATGTTTGACTTCAGAGAAATCAGAGGCTCCCATGGCAGCATGCACACTGTCTCTGCAATTCTTGAAATTCTCCTGCCTTGCTCAAAGAGGTTTCAACTCAGCTTGCTGGCTTCTACAGACCATCTCTCCCCACGGCAGGCAGTCAAGGTCACTGTCCTGGGGCACTGAGCCATGGTGCATGACCCGGCCCTGGGCCCATCCCACCTAATTTTACTCCTTTGGCAGTGGCATTTACAGTAAGAAACTAATGATTGTGCAGTTCAGAGGGGCTACATGGGTCATCTGCATGTAAGGTCTTTGTCATCTCTGAAGGTGTCTGGCCTCTTTCCATTAACTGCAGAGAGAATTTGCAGCAAATGGCTTTGAAATCTAGATGGTTCAGTTACATTCTCAAAGTTGTGTAGCATAAATCCTCAAAGGGATGCCTAAATTTGGAGTGTTGCTATGTTCAGTATTGCAATACCTAAATCTCTTTTGTCCTTCAGGAACTTCTTATTTCAGTGCTGATTTTCTGAGTTTCTGTAGAACCTCAGCTAACATCTGAGTGCAGCTTCCTATACCTAAACATCTAGTGCCATGTGAAATGTTGTAGAGTGTTCAGTATAATGATGACAGACCCACTGCAAGATGTATCTTTCTGGAGCAGCAGCAGAAGGCCATGAAAAATACCCTGTGGCACTTTCCTTTTGGCAACTGAATTAATCCCCTATTAATATAAAGTGAATATAAATATGTAAGAAAGCAAGAGAGTTAGTTACCTTAAACCTTAGTGAGTCAAGAAGCTCTTGAACTTCTGATATAATAGCTCACCTGTTATCCATAACATTGGATAACAGACACAGTAGACACATCTGGCTGAGGATTTCCAGGCTCTGCTGGTGCACCGTGGTCTGTGTTAGCCCATCTCTATAGAATAAATGGTATGTTTGAGCAGATGCAGGTCTTGGAAAGCTGCTGTCTATTAAAAATATGTATTAATAGTTTCCTTGAACTCCCTCTGCAATACCATAGGTCATTGAAATATTTATTTAGAACAAAAAATACTCATCTTTTCTGCAAAGAACATCTTGACAGAAATGGAACCTCATCAAACTATCCTGCTTCTCTTGCTTTGAGCACCATCACATGTAAAACAGATGTTGTGAATCCAGATAATCTACCAAATCTAAAAAAAATCATAAAGTATAAAACAACTGTTCTGTATTTGTAGCTAGAGATAGCTGAGGCAGATAGAAAGACCACCTGAGCAGCAGTAAAAGGGGAAGCCAAAGTGAATTACCAAGTGTTTAGCATTCCCTCCTCTTCTCAATAGCTGTAGTTGAGTAACCTTTTGTTCAGGGTAAACTTTTTCAAACTCTTTTATACATGGACTGGGCAGGATTAGCAGCATAGACTAGATCAAAGCCTTAACAGATGAAGACAGGATGAAGCAAACACTCCCAGGTGAATCAGATCAATGAAACATATCCAGACAAAATAAACAAAGATGGTATTCAGGACTTCAAATTATTTACTGCAATCTTCACACTGCTCTGCTGCATCAGCACACCGTCCTTGTGTAAATGCAAGTTGTAACATTTCCCCAGGTAAACAAACCCACTTCTTGTAAATAAAATTTTTAATTAACTGGTCCGATCCATGCCATGGATGCAGAAGCATGTGAGCAGCCATGCTCAGACCCAGCTCGAGTTCAGTGGGACTTCTTGGTGCAACTTCAGCACGGCAAGGACAGGGATGTGCAGCGAGCGGGCAGCAGCTGGCACTGGCTGCAGGATAGGTGCAGTTTGACTCCCAGGAGGTAGAACTTTCCAGAAGCACAACTGTGGGGCCATGCAATGTATGTCCAGCCAGAGGAGGGTGCAGGGACAGAGATCCCTTGTATGGGGAGCTATTTCCAGTCTCCCATTAGCCGGGGAAACAGAGAGCTGACAGTATTGGTAAAGACAAATTAATGCTGAAACAGTTTGTACTTGTGTCAGGGTTTTTGCTGGTGTAAATGTATGACACAGAAGAAATTGCAATTTTAATTAAATCTCTATGCTGGTTGAAGTATAGACTTGGTCAAATAAAGAGAGAAACATATGAAATAATGCTTAAATCAGTTAAAATAAATGTATAGGTGGAAGTGGCCAATTTCTTCTGTAGCTAATTTCATGCTCGTACTATGAGCTAAAGATTGGCAGAAGATTTGGAAGTTGACAAAAATTAATTTCTTTTCTATTGCTTACTTTCCCTTAAACATTTGCAAGCTTCAAAGACTTTACTGAATTAATAATTTAAAAATATATCTATAGTTTATTTGTGTGAGCTGAGTGAGGTGGATTCATATCACTAATGAGCTCATACATGCCAGTTATCCCTTTTGACTTACAGGCTTTGACGGCACAAAAATTACATAAGATTCATTTTCTTTGTTTCTCTTTTGGCTACATGGTCCAAAAGCTCATGTGAACTCTGAAGTAGTTAAAAACCATAATCACTGGCCTTATGTTATTTGTCATGGCAATAAAAATTATGAAAATTACTCATATGGTGCAGGTGAGATCACCATAGTACTTTTGAAATATGTACCTGTGTGTGTTTTATTCAGTATATGTTGGAGATTGCCTGATGCAAATTAATTTTATGGAAAATTAAGCAGATAGCCACAGCTGCACTTCACAACTGCCAGAGATTTCTGTAACTGGCAATTTTCCAGGAAGCCTGCTAAGAACTGAAAAGTTTACCACAAGCAGCTATGCTGAGGCAAGCTCCAGGACTGAAACAAACTGGCTGACATTTTACCATGTGGTTACTCATAAATGTATTGGATATTGGAGTTGATTTTGAAGTCAGGTTGTTTATCACTCCAAAGAGACATGTTAGAAATCACTGTATCAAAATTCATTACTAGAATTAATTTTAGGCTATTCCATTGCCCAGAAGATTTGACATTTTTGACTTTCATAATATTTATTCTAGTTCCCAAAAGACAATATCTTACGAATTACCTCATAGGTTTAAGGAAGGAGTCATTTTTGAGGTATTACTTTGGCTAAATATTTAAGCCATTTGTGACTATAAGTTAAGCTTTTAATTTAAATGATAAAAAGCTAATTCAGCAAACTATAATAATAGCCTTGTTATTTATTGTTCTTATCATATTACTGGCAGAAAAATGAGGTGAGCAAACCGAGAGGATAGACTTGTCATGGTACCAGAGGGAAGATCTACAGAGACAGCCTCAGCCAAAGGTCCACCTCTAAAGCCACAATTTAAAGCAAAGACTTCCCTGGATTATTGAGACCACAGGCCTTGGCTTTCCTGCAGGGGGATTTTTGCACTTCCTTAAATCAGGATCGTGGAGTTGAAGAGTATGGGCAATGATGGAGAGTGAATTTTGCTGAAAGTGGTTTTAACAGTTAATTGAACATTTCAGAATGGCTTTACATGCAGCAACAGAGAGCACAAGCAGACCCTACGTTTCTTTCCTATGCATTTATTGACCTGTTTAAACTAACCTTTGAGAAATGTTTCTCTCTACAGATTTTTTTCTGCATCCAGACAGCTCTGGAATAAACAAGGAGAACATTTGAGAAAGGAACATGAGTAAATTGTAAATTGTTCTGGTAACAGCTTGAAGTGATGTTTATTTTTTTGTTTGATTCTATATTTTGTGGGGAGCCTACAGTTAGAAGAAAATAGCTTTGTGAACAGGCACAAGAAACTCGTCAGAGGAAAAATGTGTGCATGCTTTGCTGGATACTAGACTTGCTTGTCCTAATCAATGTGATCAGATAATTTCCAACTATAAAGTACTGTCTCCTGCTTAGTTAATTTCTTATTTTGTAGCTGTTCTGGAGCTAATAGCAGTGAACTGAAAAGATAGGAGGAACATGTCAAATTAAAAATTGCCTACCATTTCTTCTTATTTTACTGTAGGGGAAAAAACCAAAAGCAGGCAAATGTGGTTAGTCCAGAAAACCACTCTGTCATTTCTTAATTTTCAACAGCTTAAATCAGGAATTTGTCATAACTTCATGTTCAACTGGTTTCCAAGTATGGAAGCCAACAAAATTGGAAGTTGATGAGCACTATATTGGCATGGCCAGTTTTTTGTCTCTTGGGTCTGGAGGTATTTGGACAAGTCAGTGATGTGATGCATTGTTATGGGTGCCCCGTGCCCTGCTTGAGGGATATTGACATCCTGCCCTGTCCAACCCATCCCAGTGGCCTAAAGACACCAGAGCCAACCAGATCTGAATCATGCAGCCCACAAACACATGGCAGCCACAAAACTGAGTTGGACGCCTGCTCTTCAAAGCTGTAACATTAGCTTTGGACATTCTACATTTGTGTCCCTCCACTGTTGGAGGCTTAGGACCAAATAGGAGTGAAATTCAGCTTAGGTAACTTCATAATACAGTATTTTGTTTTGAAGATCTGTGATGAACGTTAAAGGAATGATGCTCCACAGCAAAACACTCTGCTCATTGGTGAGAAAATGCCTGGATGAGAGGATTGGCTACATCCCAGGCAGAAGATGAGGCTGGCTCATCAGGGACAGTTCTGCTGACACCAGACATATTCAGCTGGCCACGAATTTAGATCTTGAACTTAAAATATCACAGACCTCATTGATTGAGTCTTGTTTCTTCTGACCAGGTTTATGTATTTCTTCCATAAGTCAAACACTTGCACAGTGTTCATTCACATAGGCCTGAAGCAGGTCACGTACACGAAAACCTGGGTAACGCTGGCCAGGATTTGTCTATGGAATAATTCATATCTGAGAAACAAGAACTTCTGGGAACTGCAGGAAGTGCTGATATTTGTGGGTGAGACAGTGGACAAAAATGGATGAGACAATGAAGAACAAGCAGTCAGCTCACAAACAGCTGTGGGGACAAAGGGAGGATAACTCTAAAACAGACCTAAGCTTCAGGGTCTGTCTTTTGAGGTGAGAAGCAGCAGATGGGACACAGGAAGATCTTTTCAACATTTTTAAAATGTCTGTAGGACACTGCTGCTCTAGGCAAGAGTTAGATCACTTACCTGAGCTGACAATATCCGTATGAGGACTCTTCTGACAAAGCTGGGATCTATTCTGAGGGCCTGTCTGACCTCCTGTGTTTTCTACATCTCAATTTCTTTACAATATGAAATGAAATCAAGTATTTACATTTTTTAAATAAGTAATATCATTTACAACTGGTCCTTCCACCATCCATAAATACTTTCTGTATCTTCACTGGACACACCACTGTAATAAAGGCAGGGATCAGGAGCTAGCACAGGATCTGTGGTTGGCTCAGGTCAAACAGCCCCTGACCAAGTCTTGCTCTCCTCTCTCTGGGGCTTGTCAGAGAGAGGAGAAAGAATCAGAGCTGCAACTCTCTAGGCCAAGAGATGTTTACTGAATAGCTGTATTGAAGATAGGGCAACAAGAAGAGGAGATCAGATCTTCTGTCTTGCTATAGCAAAGTGGAGTCAAATATTCTAGTGTAAAAATTGTAGGGAAGGTGGTTTCAGCAGAGAAAATGGCTAAAGGAAAGAGACCACAACCTCTATAAATACAATGGCTAACTACATTGCAGCATCCAGTGGTCTCAGGCACCATGACCTTGAGGTAGATGCTAAAAAACTTATTCCAAAAAATCAAGAATACAGATCACAAGTTACTCATACCAGGAGAATAGATATTTTACAAATCTTATTGATTTACAGAGCATATCTCAAAGTTGTTAGCATTGCTGTACAGATCTTCATTGCTCATGCAGAGGTGGGCAGGGCAACCTGAGGTAGTATTGAGAAGAGGGATGCCCAATGGGACTTTTATTTAAATCATTTCCAATCACACAGCAAGGAGTGGCATTGAATGAAGGAGATAATTTTTTTTCATAGGGATGACCTCACAGGCTAGAGGCAGGGCAGAGGAGCACTGAGAAAACTTGTGAGTGAGAAAGCAGTTTCATTCTCCTGTTAACAAGACATCCTCCTCAAATTTAGAGGATTTAGGGCTAGTTCCTTTTGTGATGCTATTTCCAGATTAGGGTATAATCTATTATTTTTTATCAAATTAAGCACTCAATTCTCAGCAGTCATTATCCTAAAGTTAAGGCAAGCATCTCTCTAGGCACTACTATGTAAAAACCCCAGTGATTCAAATTATCGTAGGAGGCTTGCTGTTGAACCCAATTAGACAAAGAATCATGGAAAAAGCAGTCATAAAAAGGGCAAAGTTTACTAGTCCTGGATGTTTTGAGTATGTTTATTTGTCTGGCAGAGCTCTTGGTGATTCCATGATTAACATCTTGATTAATGAAAACATGTGCTCTGGCTGCCAGTTTGCACTGATGATGGTTTTTGTTTGAAATCCGTGAGTGAGGGAGACGTTTCCACAAACAGTCAGAAAATCCTCAGTGGTGGATTGTCATGCCTGCAGGGTTTTTAGTGTGACACTGTAGAACAGGCTGTTCCTGGCCAGCAGACCTGGGGCGTTATGCCCTGGTTCTGCTCATTTTGGAGGCAGCTCTGACAACAGCGGGAAGGGGCACCAGAGTGGCTGCCTCACACTGTGGCTTACTTCTTTCCTCAGATTTTTCATGTGCACATCTAACTCTGGATGTGCACACCAGAGGCATCACCCCTCCCATGGCTTGTCCTATCCATGAGGTGAAAAAGACCCATCTCTTATCTTGTATACAAGGTGTTAAATAATTACATTTGGACATCTTTTCCTTTTGCACCTTACTTTTCTGCAAAGTCAGAGCAAGATTATATGTATCTGTACAGTCTTTTATTACTGGCAATGTGTTTGTTGCTGTTTATCTCCTCCATGCACCCTTGGGTTTAATGACCTTATGGGCCTATATTATAACATGGATCTATTTGAACAGGACTGAAGCTGAAGTTGCAAGTTTATGAGTTTATGACTCACAACCAGACTTGAACTGAGAAGAGAAGGGAAAAGAGGTTTTCCTATAAAGACCTAATTTTATCTATAGCAGTAATACCATCTGTTAAGGACAGTAAAGGTAAGGAAAGCTGATGCCATGCTTGCTTTCCTTACCTTCCCCTGCTTTGGGACAGGCTGTGCTCATATTATTACTAGTGTTCGTGGGAACAACTCCCAGCTTGCATGCAGGAGCTTTCTACATCCTTCCTTTCCCCAATGTCTTTTGCTCTGGCTGTAGCACCATGAAATTTTAGCCACAGACTCAGAGTTTCCTGGACTTTCTTTTTGAAACTTGGTATTTTCTATTTTCCTCCTCATTTTTTTAACAGTTGTGAACTCACTCTTTTCAGAGATTCATCCTCTATTTTCTCTGGGCCCTACTATCAGACCAAGGTGGATTTTCACTCCCAGTGAAACAGTTTGTGCAGCCTCTTCTCCAAATTCGCACACAACGTATGATCTACTTTCTTTCCTACCCAGCAACACAAATCTTCATCCCACACCAACACTAAATACTGTGTTTAATATCAATGTCCTCTTTGCTCATAAAAAGTATCATTAACTTGATATACCTGGTCAGGTGGGTTTTAAGACTTCCCTGTGAAATCACACAGAAAATTCCCTCCCATCCTCAGCCACTCAGCTGCCCATCTTCCTTAAGACCTCCAACAGGCAGTCACATACATCAGAGAAGATGGTGACATCTCCTTTTTTCTCTTACTGCCTTGTGGCAGATGGGTTCTCATGCCATCCTTAGGTGAAAATTGCCATCCACCTTCATATTTAGTGGCCTTGGGGAGAAACATCAGAATTGCAGAGCAGGAATAGCCCTTGGCTTTTCTTACTCTGGCACTTGAGCCTGATGCTTCCTTACTGTCAGGACACAGCATCTGTTCTTCAGCTTCACAGGTCTACAGTGTGGATGAGAAGACATCTGGAGCAAGCCCTGCCTCCAGAAACTCCTCCACAACTGGTCCTACCACAAGTCTCTTTTCCTTTTTGGCATGTCTCTGTTCTGCTAAATCACAGGGTTTCTCAGTTTGGAAAAATAATAATGGAGGCTGAATAGAGCACAGTTCCATAAACCCTGGCTGGTGCAGGAAAAACAAACAGGGTCTGATCAGATGGATCATTCACAGTCTCTCAGAATATAAAATCTTTTGGGGCACTCAATAAAATTGTCAGGCACAACTAAAAATAAATAAAAAACGAAAATTTTTGTGTGGCCTGTAATTACATTATAGCAAAATAGATTAAACAAATAAATTCCAAAAGGAATTGACACATTAATGGAGGATGAGTACTTTGTTGACTATTAGATACTATGCTCTGGATGTAATTTCAGTCTCAGGAAATCTCTACACTGTTGATTTTTAGAGATTGGAAGGCAGTAAAAAGACTCCATATACCCTAATCCTCATACTTTTGTTTCAGTATCTGCTAATAATCACTGTCAGAGACAGGACAAACAAGCTTTTGATTTGACTGGCTATGGTACTTCCTACACTTTTTCAACATACTGGAGCAGCTTTGCCCAGAACTTGGAGTACGGAATTTATTCTGCTCTGCATGCTGCACTTCTGTTCTTTTGCTGATAGCCAAGAATGACAAATTTAAAATAAAGCGTATGACAGCAGCAGCATGCATGGCACAGGCTGCATGGTAATGAGTTGGTTTTCCAAGTTAAGCACTGGAACGACTTCAGTTACTGCCCACAAATGGGATCTGAACATCCAATCCCTTGATGGTGGAGAGGGCCTGCAGTTGGGGTGGATCACAGCTTACCAAGCCCAGAAGCTCTCTGCCCTGCCTGATGCTGTGATTTCAATCTATAGTTTGAAATTGAAGCTTCTCTATTATAACCCCAAAGCCTGCCACAGCCTGGGAAAAACAATTTCACACGATTCTCTTGTCAGACTCAGTAGGAAAGAATAAGGATGCTGGCAGCAGGTAATGATCAGTAAGCAACGTTGCACACCATGTTCACAGAGAGAATGGAAACACCCTGCTAATCCTATCCTTAGGATCTAGGCATTATTATATTAATGGTTGGACTCAATGATCTTAGAGGATTTTTCCAACCTAAATAATTCTGTGATAAAACCTCAAATCTCAGAGTAAGTGCAACATTCTCCAGGCAAGTCCTTTTTAAGCCCTGTTCTGAAATGTAGGATGTGAGGAATGATCATGTGTACAGAGTAAAGCCAAAGAAAATATTCCTTAATATTTGCAGAAATAAAGCTTGAGCCTTTTTTTTTTATTTATTTATTTTATTTACACAGCAGGACACGTAGGAAATTTCATGGGCACACTAACATAATCAGTGCAAATGTTGGATGTTGGTAAGCATTTTCAGCAAATGCTAGTCTTTTTTGCTTTTTGGCTTTCATATTGTTTTGTTTTGTTTATTGGCTCTTTTCAATACCCCAGGGGTCTGCTGGAAAGGACAGAAATATAAAAATCAGTCCTGCAAAATGCTGAGATCCCTACACTGGCCTGGCTGTTGTAGAAGACACTGCACCCATGGGCAAGGTCCCTGCTGCTGGGCAGAATGTGTTCTGTTAACAGGTGTGAGATTCTCTAAGCTACTGAGGCAGAGATTCAACTGTCATAGGTCCCATAAAGTAGTAGCATTTGGCAGATCCTATTATTAATGATACTATGTTTGCCAACAATGTAAAACAATAATGCTTGTGAGTTAACCAAATTCAAATCATATGAAGATTTTCCTGTATTCTGTCCAAAAAGTTCTTGTAACAGGCTGATTCATCTGATACCATTCCTATCCCAAGAGCAAGGGAAGATAATTTTCCCACTTTTTCACTGTGGGAAACAGAACCCAAATCAGCCCAGATTTAGTTTTCTTGGTGGTCACAGACAGGAACTACCTTTTTTTCTAAGAGAGTATCTAAGTTTTGCTTATAGCTGTTTTCTAAAGAAGTGACTCTTCTTTTGCTGTAAGGTTGCTCATACCGTGGAAATTCATCTAATCTAATAGAGTTAAAAACCAGCAAAGAACTATTTTCCTTGCTGCCTCAGAGCCATCTGTCTGGGCTGCAGGTCCCTGTGGATTAATGTGTGAAATTCAAGACCTGGCACTGTGGTCTTTATTTAGGGAGTTGCAAATACATACGGAGCAAGTGTTCTGAGCTTCCTCTGAACATTAGGGCGAGATCTCAAACCATTTACAAATTAATCCATTAACTCTTACAGACCCCCTCAGTGCCTTTCCACCCCTTGTGCCATGAGCGTGTTACAGGAACTTTCAGGAACTTTCAGGGCTATTTTAGTTTGGATTTTTTTTCCTCTTTAGGAGGAAACTTTGGTATCATGAGCAAGGCATTATCTTTGCTGTCGTCTAGTTTACTTCCAATGAGAAGACAGAAGAAAATCTCTGCCTATCCTGTTGGCCAGACTACCTCCTGCAGCTGCTTCTCACGGCTCTATGATCCCTGAAAACCCAAACTCATACCCTGCTGCTTTCCTACGGGGAAGCACAGTTAAAACACTGTTCAGGATGATTGGCACACATGACTTGGGCTATGACTGTAGTTGTTTCCAGGTTTTGACTCTACAGAACTTGTTTAATTTTTCCTTTTATGAAAACCAAAAGAGTGTTCAGGCCACCCAAAATCTGATATTATAAATACTACAATTGCTTAGTCTGCACAAAGGTGCAGGAAGAAGATCGTGTTCTACTACAAAAGGTTCTTGTTGTAGATCAATGATAAAGCACAACAGATGGGTAAAGCAAATTCCGGACAGGGAAGGTCAGAGGCAAAAGCATTATTTCAGATCAGCGTTGTGATCAGTCTCCATGTGTCAAATGCACTCCCTCATCTGACACTAAAGTGAGGAACAAGATGGTTCTGGGGGTGGCTTGTGCCAGTACTAAGTCCCTTGATGGTGTCCTCCTTCCCATGAATTGGGTCAAAGCAGGACTTTATTTCCAGGCCTCCTCCAGCTCATCTCTGGATGTGCTGACCAGGTTCAGGACTCGCACTGGGGTGACAATGTTCAGTCTTTCTACAGCACCCTATAGACTCATGATGTTTCTGTGGAACGTAATTTAAGGATATTTTTAATTTTTCTTAACAGATCTAGAGATGAAGGCAGGGGTGCACACATGCACCTTGACAAGGTTATTCAAATCCTCTCACAGTTCTTTCTGTCACAGTTTGTGCACCCCTGCAGACAATTCTGGTGAGTTTGCTCTTTCCCATACCATCACCCATTTCAGTGACAGCACCAAAGCCACATCACTGTGCTTTCTGCCATTTTTCTTGTTCCTTGAGCGACTTCTGTGAGTTGTCTTGCAAAGCAGATAGCTTCTCTTCATGGATACTTCTAAAAGTTTTCAGTGAAAGCATCATTTCTCTGCCAACATAGGGAATGGGCTCCACCTTTCTACTGGGAAAATGGGGGAAATCTGGGAATAAGACATGGCCATCACTTAGTTATCACATTAGCACTACAAAGATCACATTTCAAAAGTAGCCAACAATGCTGTATAAGCTGAGAGCAATTAAAAATTAATCAGAGCACCTGCCCAGTTAAGAACTGTGCCTCTGAGGGCCCATGAACTATAAGAAATTTATTGACATGCTGTATCCTGTTCATCCATCTTGCCATCTTCCCAGAGACAGCGTGTATTCCTGCGGTCCCTTCCCTTCCCTTCCCTTCCCTTCCCTTCCCTTCCCTTCCCTTCCCTCTTTCCTTCTCTCCTCCTTTTCTCTTCCTTTTCCTCTTCTCTTTTCCTTCTCACAATGTACACAAGCTTTCAAAGTGTCAGTATGTTAGAAGTAAAAGAAATATACACTGAAATGACTAATAGGACTTAGACCTATGTGGTAATAAATGTCACACCCAGACTGACCTCCATATGCTTCTTTTCCCTCTCTGGAAAATATGATTTAAGTTTTTATCAAATGCATAGTTAACATGTTCTAGATTCAAGGAAAAATTTCATTTGAAATTGGATCTGCTACAACATTACTCAGTATCTGAATATTGTTATTTTTTCCACAGATTACCTGTGATTTCCATATAGAAATTACACTTCAGAGATGACAATCCAGATTATATACTTTTTAAGAATTAAATTTAAAAACAGCTTTTCAGGCTGATTGTTGTAGGACTAGGTACTACAGTACTCAATGTAAGTTTTACATACTTACTAATTAAATCCACATATATAGATGTATTATAGACATGTAATATGGGAGATTGATTTATGAACTTCCTCCTTCAAAGAATCTGAACATGTAGTAAGGTCCTTAGGTATTTTGGAGTAATTTTTTTTCCTCATAAAGGTCATCAGGACAAGCTTATTTCTCTGTGAAGTAAAAATATATTTTTTGTGAGGAAAAGCACTGCTTTAACTGCTTCTGGATACAGAGTGAGATCTCATAAAAAAACTACTTCTTCTGGGTAAGTTAACTATTTAACTGAAACAGATGGGTAGAAAATAGAAAAATATTTCTGAAGTTGCAAAGGTAACCACAAAGGAGAGCAACAGAGCTGGTGATGGGTCTGGAGCCCAAGTCCTGTGAGCAGCAGCTGGGGGAGCTCAGCCTGGAGAAGAGGAGGCTCCAGGAGCATCTTATCACTCTCAAAAACTAAAAGGAGGCTGTAGCTGAGTGGGGGTCTGGCTCTTCTGCCAGGTCACAGTGATAGGACAGGAAGGAACAGCCTCAAGTTGCACCACAGGAGGTTTGGATTGGATCTTAGGAAAAGATTGTTAATGGAAAGAATTGTTAAACTTTGGAACAGGCTGCCCAGAGAAGTGGTGAAGTCCTCATCCTTGGAGGTATTTAAAAGATGTCTAGTTGTGGCACTTAGGGACATGGTTTAGTGATGGATTAGTCAGTGCTGGGTTAAGAGTTGGATGATATTAAGGGACTTTTCCAATTTAAACAATTCTATGATTTTACAAAATTAACTTTCAAAATGAACTGAGCTGACAAAAATACTTGAAAGTCTTCATACAAATGGAGTGTGATTAATTTTAAAAGTCTGATTGGCTTTTACATAATTCTTCCATTGATTAAAAAGAGATGTAGATCAGAAACAGTTTTTATAGAATCTTCCCTAGTGCCCATCACTATGCCCTTAGCTTCGTGACTGTAGAGATATTTTAATGTCTTTCTTATTCTATTAGAGAAATGGGCAGGTTGAAACACTCTTCTAACTCTACATACAACATCAAAAGTATATTCAATTTACTTTAGAAAGCACCACAGACATAATTTATATTAATATGCCAAATTTTAATAACTAATCTCTTTCCATTGTAGTGGGAGGAAATTCATTTGCAAGTACAATTAGTGATTTAGAAGCCATCAGTGAAGTCCTTATGATGAAAAACAATTTGTGGTCACACATTTTTGCTGTCTCTTGTATATAAAAATAATTAATTTCTGTCCTTCATATGGAAGAATGGAATAAAGTCACTGCACTTTTAAAATGTTCCAGGGTACTCCTTGTTTTCATAAATTTTGAATAAATAAGGAAAGAATTGATACACATCTGAGTAGTAGAAAATGTAGGTTACATGTTTCTACTTTAAAGATGAAACAATGTTAGGTTATATGGTTTTTTATTTTGCTTTTGTTCTTAGAGCTCATGAGATAATTTATTTCCAAGAATTCTGTTTTTAATTTACTAACTGAAATTCTAGCAAGTATTCTGCAAACTGAGAAGTGCTTACTTCAAGTCTTCTGTCTAAAATGAAGGGTGTTGATCAGCAGCTGAGCCAGCAGAAGGACAATGGTTAGGTGTTGGGGGTAGCTACCCTCATTGGGGTTCTAGCCTAAAAACATTAACATTCTTTGAGATCTTTACTGTGCTGTGCAGCCTGAAGTCTGTGCTTCCCAGACACGAGGACAACATCACCCGTTTGTAGCTTACTCTATTCCTGCCCCTTTGGCTCGATATTTTTCAGCCACACCAGTTCTGACATACTGAGAGGAGGATGTTCCCTCCCAGTGCTCCTGTGGGACCTTGCAGATCTGAGCTGGAACTGCTTTTGGCTGAGGAGGAGTAAAGCCTTGAGCTTCAGCTTCCTGGGCAAATGCTTTAAACCTCTAAATTGTTAGATAAAAACAACAGTTCTGCTTCCCTTCCTGATGCAGGATTCACCCAAGGCTGGCTGTGTTTTGTGCAGAAGTGAGTGCTGTCAATCCATGTCCAACTTTTCCAGGAAATACTGGCTAGGCTGGACCTCTGGGGATACGAGTGTGGGACTGGCCAGTTTGCAAGTCTCAGAGGACTGCAGTCATAAGAAAGGTACCAAAATGTTCAGTTCTGGAGGGATAGCAGCAAACCAGGCTGTCAAGTACTGGAAGTATCTAGTGAACTTCACAGGGGAAATGAACGCTGGTTGTGGCTCTTTTTATCTCCTGCAGGGTTAGGCAAGATTTGTGGATTGTAGTTTTAAACTTAGACATTTCAATTCTGCCTCCTGCTCCCTGAAAGCATCCGTTGGTGTGGTCCCCTAAATCTACGCATGCAGGCACTGCCTTTAAATGGAGCTTCTCAAAACTGAAGCAAAAGAGCCTGCATCTACTGCAAAAATTATTCCAAGTGAATTGGTTATTCCTTGGGAATTTTCTAAGCAAGCCATTTGTAAATGTAAACATATTATTGGCCAATTAAAGGAGTCAAATGTTTTAGCAGCTCTGTGAAAACCATCATGTGGCTGATTCAAGTCTTTGGGAATTAGCAAGCTAACTTCTGCCAGAATCCGTGCAGAAAGGGAACTCTGTAAAACAAGATGAGGCAGGACAGAGATTTATGCAAAAAGTGGGGCTATTTCCAAAATTACTTATTAAAAAATGGCTATTTTTTTTGTTCCAAAACGATACTAACTAAAAAGTCCTCTCTATCTGTATGTCATACTGAAAAGAATTCACTAACATACAAAATTTAAATGGAGATTTGTATTTTACCTTAAAAGCTCCAAATTTCTTACGGGAGATGATAAACCCTTCCTTTCTCCTGTAGATCAAATGAGGAAAACTCCATGTTGTTTCCACTGTGATCTGACTTCTTCCTTATAAGTAGCAGTTCCATCTAAAGCCATGTGTTTGTTTCCTGTTTTCCAAAGTAGTTTCTTTTGTGGGAAGGAAAGGTAATGAGTTTCACTACACCTTTCTGTAGCAACACTGGAACTATGCATACATTTACTAGCATCTGTGCACTTTGGCATGCTAGTGCTTCAATGTGGATTTGGGATCTTGACTAATGGAATCACCTTTTTTTCATTTGCAAAAGCACACTGACTGCTGATGTACACCGGATGCCCCAGGGAACAACCAAAACCAAGAGAATGGCCCAGTGATTATGAACCATGCTTGAGGAAAGGTTCACTGTCTTGCACAAGGGTGCAGCAATTCCAGAACAGGACAAAAATCTCAGGCAGTTGTTCTTTTCCCACATGGTTTTGTCCTTTAGGGACATAGAGCACTTTTTTTTCCAAAAGCAAATCCAAGTGGCTAAACAATATACTTAAACAGTATAAATAGAAAAACTCTTTAGCTTAGGGTGATGATGAAGCCTTTTGATCATAAGAACATTGTTCCTTTGAAGCCTGTTGTTCCTTTTAATTATATAATATTTATTCTTCTAATTCATTGCAGCTCCACAGAGAGCAGGAAAAAAATCTTTTGTCCCCAAGTTTCTGTTGCCCTCCTTTCTTTGCATCTCTGGGAAAGAAGCTTAATGTAAGAAAGCTATAAAACTGTGATACATTGCATGTCTCCACTGTGACTTTGACTGATTTTTTTGGCCTATGATTAACTTAGACCATAAATTCTAGACACCAAGATAATATCAGGATACCTTAGCTCTTCAGAACAGTGTAGGAGAAAACAATCTCACATGGATGGTGTTACTCAGATTTAAGAAAAGGAGATCAGATGGCTTAGATTCTTGTGGTATTGTGAATTCCCTAAAGCATGGAAAAACCTGGATCACTGCCTACAGTTTGAAAAGGTGAACTAAGAATAATTAGTTGGAAATGGAGCATATCAAGAGAATAAAAGGGAATTAATAACAAGGCTCCCAGCACTTTCCTGGAAATCAAGTACATCTACACCATTAACAATTTTGGGTAGCTCCAGTGGTTTAGCTGTAGTAACCTGGGCTTCTCTCATGTAGCTGAGAAGAGAGTATGACTGTTAGTTTTACATAAAAAATTCTCCATGCAGATGGCATTCAGCTTGATCTTTCTATGAACCACCAATCTTATTCTTAGCTAGCTGTGTTTCTTCTGGAAAACTTCATGTGTGTCTGACATAGATATTGTGCCTCAAGAACATTGTAACATCATCAGTTATCAACACCTGAACATGAACCCAAGAACACTGATTTGACAAATTTCTTGCATCCTCATTCATGATATGGATTTTTGAGTTTGATTCCTGGTCTCTGCTCAAGAATGGCGATTTTCAGGTTTTACATCCATGGAGCTTTCTTGGAGATAAGGCCAAAAGGAAATACTATAAAGGGAGTATAGCCGACTATTGAATGGGGGGAAAGAGCAAGGAAAATATAATTTTATTTTATAATCTGTAAAAATTGTTTATGGAAGTCCAAAGTCACGTTGCTTGTGATTAACTCACATTCTTGGCCCTATATTGGCCTAAGAGCGTTGCTGGTGAATCAGCCTGATCTCTGCAAATCTTTGATGTATGCTTCTGGAGAAAAGGACATGCTCTCTATCTCTGACCACATGTTAAGCTTTCCTTTTCTCTCCTTATTGGATTTCTATTAACAGAGAAAGGGAAGGAGGTTTTGGAATAATCCCAGCAATGTACAGAGACAAATGATTAATGTTTCCTCTCCTGGATGCTTGATAATTAATGCAACCTCAGACATCCTGAAGGAAAATATTGCATGTGTGGACCATACTTCTCATAACCCCCTAAATCTGAAACCTTGAAATTAGTTAAACACAGTCAGCTCTGCAGTTAGAAATTCTGTAAGGTAATGTCTTCATAACAGGAATCCAAAGTGTTTGTATTAACTGGGTGCCAACTGCATCTGTAAAATAGGGAGTAACTGAGAGAAGACAAGAGGAAGCAAGAAATAAACAGATTTTATCAATCTCCCAAGAAAAACATATAAACATTACAAAGCTGATTTATAGTTTCTTATTTTGTCTATTTGAACTAAATCTTCTCTAGAAACTACCAACATTAAGACTGATAATGCCGGAGACAAGTCAATTTATCCTGAATGCTCTTCAGTGTATTCACTTCAGACACTGTTTCAGTTTAGAACACCCCACAAAATCCTTAGACTATCCTCAGATTTTATAAGGTTTGCACATGCAAAACAGGTTCCTACAGGCCATGGATGAATATTCCCACTACTTCTTTATGGCCTGTTGCCATGTTTTGCATGGATGCACTAACTGCATGTGACATTGTGCTGCACACTAGGGTGGACATCCAAGATTGCTCAAAAAGACCATGCAGCAGAAAAGTCCCTCTCCCCACATGGTAAGAATCAGCATCCCCTGAAATGACAAAGAATGAAGCAACAGCATGCGTATCCAGAGCAACTATGCATGGACAACACTTCAACCTTGGTAACACTTCATGAGAGAGTATTGCCATTTTTCTGGTGCTGTGAAACTCATCCCAGAATTTGGGTTAATAAAGAAACTAGCACTTTGTCACAATTTTTTTTTTCTTTTTCTACTATGCAGTAATACAAAAAAGCAGCAGCAGGTTCTCATATTGTGTGAAATTGCTCACTGCATGGGCATTTTGTTGGATACTGGAGAAAGTGAATGGCTTGCATCTGACTCAGTGTTTTGGTGAGTAGCACAAAAGTGTTTCCTCATTAATTTATCCTTATTCATGTTACCTATGAACTAGGTTGCCACACATTTTTGCAGTCTTCCTAACTGCAAAACTAATTTAATCTTAAATTTAACTATGGTGGAATCAAGACATAAACGTATACTGGGAAACTGAACTAAAGACCCAAAAATATGTCCAAGATTAAAAAATCTCCACATTCATCTCTAAAAAGACAACTGAACACATTTTTCAAAGCAGGTTTTCCATATGTTGCTAAATTGCAGAGCAATTTCTCACCTTTTATCACCCTGGTCCATCTGGATGGCTGTAATACTGAAGGAAGTGGGGCTACTCTGCAAGCTCAGAGGAAACCAAAACAATACAAGGAACAGCTTTTGACACTCTGCCACAAAACCCCAGCTCTGATGCAGCCTCAAAAATTATTATGTTCTATCTTAATGTTTCACAAATATCATTTTTTAAGAAGGTATCCTTCTCCTCATGGCTTCCCCTCAGTTGTGCAAGTTATTTAAGTACAAACACAGGTACATCGTTTCCACAGGAAGGACTGCATTGCACAGACTGCTGGGAACCAAAGGAGAAATCAGATTTTAGATTAAGTTGAAGACATTGGCACTACTGAAACAGCAGTTTGCAGACAGACTTTCTAGCTATTTTAGTGACCCTGCTCCCTCCCTTGTCCCAGCTTCCCCTGCCCACATCACCCACAGTTTTTGTGCAGTAGTTCTCACTCAGGAGCTTTCCCAGCATAAAGCATCTGGCTTTGCAGCTACAGAGGGTTTGCACCAGGGTCTGCTTCTCACTGACAGTAGGAGGCATTGCTTTCCTCACTCCCAGATGTCCCCCAGACCTGTATCAGACAGCTTTTGCAGTCTGAAATCCCTCTGCACCATCAACAAACACATTCCACTCATCCCAGCACTGCAACCCAAACCCCTGGGGTTGTGCAGAAGAGCTGCTCTGAGAATTATGATGCAAATGACCAGGTACAATTCCTGCTGCAAAATGCACATATGCATAAATGTGTTTTACTGCCTGTAGTGAAAACAGTGGCTTACACAATTAGGTCTTGCCCTGAGGCACACCAGGATCCTAGTGGAAAAAACCCTACCTGTGTCCATGTGAAAGTAGGCACCTATTTTTGAATGGATGAGTAGATCCCAGAAGATACATAACTCTATCTTCAGACTACTGAACAAGGATAGAGTGAAACCTAATTTTAAATCATTTTGGTAAGCTGAGAAAACACCTACACCCAAGATTTTTTCTTTGAATTACTTGTTAAGCAAAGACTGAGGTAGAAGTAACATTTTTCTACATGAAAGGTGATATTAAAATAATATTAGCTAACCATGCAGTGATCTAATATTTCATGTGTGCATAATTGAAAAGAAGTTTAAAATACCTTTAATTTGCAGATGTAGTGGTCTCAGTACAAAAATATCTTGGGATCTGAGAGCTTGTTTACTCTTTCATCTCTCTCAAATATATTGGTATAAAGTAAGTAGAAGATAAAATACCAGCTAGTGCCACAGTCCCCTGCCTAGCTGCTAAACAAATATAGTGGCGTTACAGACAGGGAAGGAATTAAAATTGTCTGTGTGATGGGTTTTTTCGAGGTTTGCTTTGGGATATATTCATAAGCAACACAGCAAGCTTGAATGCCAGCTGGCAGAATGGATCCAACGAGTTCACCTTCACCTCAGGAAGGGTAGTTTGCTCTCCACAATTGCAAACCCTTACTTTCAGAAGTGTTAAAAACAAAAAAGGAGTTTAAAATGCCTTCAGAGATGAGGGGGTTGCAGGGGGAAATGCAATTCTCAGTGTTTCAGCACAGCAGGATAAATAATCTGATGACATCATAAAAACCGTGACAAAATCCATTTACAGTGGTGTGCCCACAAATTTTCATTCAGTCTTCCTGTAAGTTCAGGTAGGCAAACATCGACATGTTATTTTAGGAGAGAAGGTTTAAAAATACTGACAGGCGGCTGTTAGAAAAGGCTGTTGCTTTCCTGGGCCAGGAGACACACTCATTGGAGCCAAGGGCTCGGACAGCACAAGAGCTTTATTGTATCTGTGCATCATACCACACTGCCCATAAACAGTCAGATTATTCATAAGCAAAACCTTTTATTTAATTTTAAGAGTGAAGACTTACATATCTTTAGCTGGAAATGCAGTTGGTAGCAGTTTAAATTTCTTTTTCTTAACTAAGTGTTAAAACTGTTGGTGTTCTGGAGAGGAGCAAGATGACAGAACAGCCTGTTTGTCTCTGGTGTTTACTCACTCAGGACAGGGAAGGACTAAAGAAACATCTGGTGTCAGCTTTTTTTCCACTAAGAAAAAAAAAAATAAAGCCAGTAAGTTTTTTAGATAAAACCATAAGTCCGTGAGTCATGAAACTTCAGCTAGAAATCACAGAAAGTTAGAGACAGTGAAGACCAGCTATATTTGTTTTAACACAATCCATAAAGGAGAATGGGGCATTCTTACTCATGTTTGTTTGGGTTTTGCTTGTTTTGGTTTTGTTTTTTTTTTCTTCTATATGTTAAAATATGGAAAAATATATGGAAAATATATATGGATATATTTGTATATATATATCCATATATATATGGATATATATGGATATTATATATATTATGGATCATATATATGTTAAAATATGGAAAAATATAAGGAAAATAGATATGTTTTAGCATAATCCATAAAGGAGAATGGGGCATTCTTACTCATGTTTGTTTGGGTTTTGCTTGTTTTGGTTTTGTTTTTTTTTTCTTCTATATGTTAAAATATGGAAAAATATAAGGAAAATAGATATGTTTTAGCATAATCCATAAAGGAGAATGGGGCATTCTTACTCATGTTTGTTTGGTTTTTGTTTTGTTTTCCAGATTCTGAATGTGCCTTGATTTTCATTTCCAGCTGAGAAGAAGGTTGTGAGAAATTTAGGTGCAGAGGCCAGAGGGACGAGAAGGGCAGGAGTTAGGCTGGCCACAGCTGGGAGTTTACAGTGAGCAGAGAGTAATGAGGTAGCAGGAAAATTTCTTCCCCTCTGGCCTCCCTCTCCACCTTCTCTCTTCTTTTTTTTTTT